>CM052811.1:117452085-117472110 GCA_028533885.1 Nasua narica
AAAGAAAGGAAAGGAAACATAAGGAAAAGCTTCTACATTGGTTTGGACAATGATTCTTTAGATATCGCCAAAAGCACATGCAACAAAACCAAAAAATAGACAAATGGGATTACATCAAACCAAAAGGCGTTTGCACAGCAGCAGAAATAATGATCAGAGTTGGGGCGCCTGGATGGCTCGTTCAGGTGACTGCCTTCGGTTCAGGTCATGATTCCAGGGTTCTGGGATCGAGCCCTGCACTGGGCTCCTTGCTCGGCGGGGAGCCCGCTTCTCCTTCTCCTTCTGCCTGCTACTCCACCTGCTTGTGCTCTCTCTCTATCAAATAGATAAATAAATAAAATCTTAAAAAAAAAAAGAAAACAACCACAATGAACAGAGTGAAAAGGTAACCTATGGAATGGGAGAATGCATGCACAAGCCATACATCTGAGAAGGGGTTAATACCCAAAATATACATCTAAAAATCAATAGCCAAAAAAAAAAAAAAAAAACCCACAAAACAAAAACAAAACAATTACCTAAATATAAAATGGACAAAGGACTTGAATATGTATTTTTCCAAAGAGACCTACAGATGACCAACAGGTGTATAAAAGGTGTGGGAAATACAAAGCCAAACTACCACGAGATACCACCTCGCACCTGTTAGAATGGCCATCGGCACAAAGGCAAAAAGATCAGTGTTGGAGAGGATGTGAATAATAGAAACCTCTTGCACACTGCTGATAGGAATGTAAATTGGTTCTGCTGCTATGGAAAACAATACGGAGGCTCCTCAAAAATGAAAACAGAACAGACTTATGATCCAGCAAACCCACTTCTGGGTATAGAGCCAAAAGAAACGCAATCAGTAGCTTGAAGAGATATTTGCTCTCCTATGTTTACTGCAGCATTATTCACAGCATTATTGCAGAGCTTTACAAAGGATGATGTGAGGGGCTCTCCCAAGCTAAGGGAATAACCTGTCTATAGATGAATGGACAAAGAAAATGTTATATATATATATATATATATATATACACACACATATATATGTGTGTATATATATATAAAAGAATATTATTCAATCTTAAAAAAGAAGTAACTCCTGCCACTTAGGATAATGTGGATGAATCTGGATGACATTATGCCAAGTGAAATAAGCATGAAACAGAAGGAAAAACACTGCATGACCCATCTTATATGTGGAATCTAAAACAGACTCATAGGAGCAGGGAGAATGGGGGTTATCAAGGGTTGGGGGGAAGGGGGAAAGGGAAAATGTGGGTCAGAGTTAAAGTTTCAGTTACACAAATAAGTTCTGGAGATCTGAAGCACGGCCGCGTGACCACAGTTAATAGTGTATTGTGTATGTGAAGTGATGGACGTTAGTTAATTCGACTATGATGATTGTTTCACAGTCAGACATGTATCAAAACATCAAGCTACACAACCCAAATATATGTCCTTTTTTTGTTTTTGTTTTTGTTTTAAATATATGTCCTTAAATTGTCAATTATACCTCAATAAAGATGGGGAAGGGGGAATCAATAACATGTGACAGGTAAAACAATAAAGCTTTTAGAAGAAGACATAGGAGACCACCAACTGGATAGGGTATCATGTTGCATCTGGTTTGCACGTCTCGTTTAAACTGTAAACTATAAGCCGCCCTCACAGTTTCACTATGGAAAGAACCAGGTTCTTTGTCCCACAGAGTTTTCCACATTTTAGATTTTTCTGATTGCATCCCCATAGTACAGACCCATTTGGAATTCTGGTTTGAACAAACCAACTATTTTTTTTAAGGTTTTATTTATTTGAAAGAGAGACAGAGAGAGAGAGAGCAGGAGCACGGGGGATGGGAAGAGAGGGAAAAGCAGACTCCCCGCAGAAGGCAAACCCTTAGCCGACTGAGCCACCCAGGTGCCTCCAAACCAACTATTTTTATTTTTTTTATTATCTTTTTAAAATATTTATTTATTTGACATACAGAGAGCCCAATGTGGGGCTTGATCCCAGGACCCTGAGATCATAACCTGAGCTGAAGGCAGAAGCTTTAACCCACTGAGCCACCCAGGTGCCCCTATTTTTAAAAATCATAAAATTATCAGAGAAACTGGAACAGTAACTGGTATTCGACAATATTTTAAAAAGTTGTGTGAACTTTTTTATGTATGACAGGGAGTTACAGTTCTGTTTTTAAAGGAATTCTCACCTTTCAGGTGAACCCACTGAAACATGCATAGGACATTCCCGAGTAAACTCGCTGGTGGAGTGGGAGTCCAAGCAAGGTGTGCTGGGAATGGCCCAAGAGCAGGCTCTCTCGCTCAGAGGTGGGAGGAGGGGAGCCCTGATTTGTCCTATTTGCCAATTTCCAGGATGTAAACACGCCCATCGCAGTTAAGGTCACTGAGCAGGGAGTTGGGAGGAAAGGAGAAGGACCTGCCCTCAGCAGACCCGGTGATCTGACCCCAACACATCACCGAGGGGCAGAGACAAGACACCGGATTTGAGTTGGTATTTGCTGAAACGGACTCATGGGTCCAAGGGGGTTCATCCTACTAACATCCTAAATGTTTTTGAGCTGTAATTGCCATACCATTGTATTAGTTTCGGATACACAACAGAATGATTTGATACATGTATATATTCCCAAATGATCACCTCGATCGGTTTAGTTAACATCCAACACCACTCAGAGTTACAAACTTTTTTTCTTTCTTATAGTGACCACTTTTAAGAGCTACTCTCTTCGTAACTTTCAGACATCCAACGGAGCCCTGGTAACGAGCCTCACCCGGCTTACAGCCCTATCTCATTCTGTATATGCTTGGCCTTTTAACTAAAAATTTAAAAAGAAGAACCCTGAATTGCAAGATTAAATTTTTTAAACCTTTTAATGTTATGGCTGATCAGTGCAGATAATTATGAATAGATATCACACGACTCCACCCTGGTGCGTGACAGCAGGCGGAGTGTAACCGAGTGCCTGCTACCTGCTCGACCTGGTCTATTGCGGAGCTTTACAAAGGATGATGTGAGGGGCTCTCATCGTCCTCGCTCTACAGATGAAGAACTCGAGGAGAAAGCCAAGCAATGTCCTTGGTTTATGCTCACACAGCCAGAAGGGGCCAAATTCGGATTCAAATCGAGGTCGTCCGGTTCCAGAGCCTACAATTTTAAACTCTGACCCAAGACACTTAATTTTACTTTATTTTGTTTTTTATTTATAATTTCGTTCTTTCCTTGAGTCATCTCTAAGACCATCATGGGAGTCCAACTCACGACCCCGAGGTCAAGAGTCACACGCTCTGTGGACTGAGCCAGCCAGGCACCCCACTGAATTTTTTTAAACACACCCAAAATGGCTAGATTAGAAATAAACCCGGCGATGCAGCTCACTGGCAACACGCTGTTTAGGCGAATGGTCTTCTAATCGCAGATCTGGTGAGTGCCTCGGTTAGACCAGAACTAAGCCACATGACAGGGACCAGGGCAGGTCTGGCCCGTCTTCAAGCACCACGCCTCCTCTGGGAGGCAAAGCACATTTCCAAAACGGGATTTCATTTCTATGGGGCCGAGTGGAGCAGGATCGAGGGGACTGTTGATAGATATAGTTTGGGGTTAGTCTTTTATCAACATGGGGTTCTGGTAGTTTCTCTACATACATCTGTTAAGAGTAATTTTTGTATATTTTAAAAACACAAGAAACAAATGTTGGCGAGGATGCAGAGAAAGGGGAACCCTCGTGCACTGTTGGTGGGAATGCAAGCTGGTGCAGCCACTCTGGAGAACAGGATGGAGGCTCTTCAAAAAGTTAAAAACAGAGCTACCCTAAGATCCAGCAATGGCACTTAAGGTATTCACCCAAAGAATACAAAAACACGAATTCACGAGATCAAGCCCTGTATTGGGTTCTGCGTTCAGCATGGAGTCTGCCTGAGATTCTCTCTCCCTCTCCCTCTGCCCCTCCCCCCCCTGTTTGCTTGCTCTTTCTCTAAAATAAATAAAAAAATAGATCTTTTAAAAAAATCCCACTAATTCAAAGGGATAATTGCATGCTTATATTTACTGCAGCATTATTTATAATAGCCAAAGTATGGAAGCAGCCCAAGCGTCCATTGATAGATGGAGATAGAGATGGAGATATATATAAAATCATATCAATAAGATGTGATATATATATGAGATATATATATATGGGAACATTACTTGGACATAAAAAGGAATAAAATCTTGCCATTTGCAATGACATGGAAGGATCTGGAGAATATTATGCTAAGTGAAATAAGTCAGAGAAAGACAGATACCATAAAATTTCACTCATATGTGGAATTTAAGAAAGAAAACAAATAAGCAAAGGGGAAAAAAGAAAGAGAAACAACCCCAAAAAACAGACTCTTGCCTGTAGAGAACACACTGCTGGTCCCCACAGGGGCAGGGGGCAGGGAGGGGATGAGATGAGGGATGGGGATGAAGGCGTGCCCTTGTCGTGATGAGTGCCAGGTGATGAATGGAGTGCTGTGCACCTGAAACTAACATAACACTGTATGTTAGCTAACTAGAATTTAAATGAAAACTTAAAAAATGAAACCCAAATGTTTTCACTTTTTGTCATCGCATAGACTATTTTACTCACTCAGTAAATCGTTACTGGGCACTTCCTACCCGTCAAGCACTGTGCTGGGCACCAAAGGGACAGCCGAGAACAGGGCAGGGAAGCCCTCATGTTCTAGAGGGAGACTGAGACAGTGAAATGCTAACCTAAGAAATCACCAAGGTAGAAATCACCAACTCAGAGCATTACGAGGACCATCTAAAGCAATGGGATGTGGTGCCAGCGGGGTCACTGCGGAAGGTGTGATCAGGGAAGGTCTATCTGAGGAGGTGATAATGGCCTGAGAATGGAAATGTGAGAAGAGATAGGAGCTGAGGCACAAGGCACAGCCCTGAGGAAGGTCCTGGGTGCAGTCCACATCACCGAAGTACACATTTTGAAACACAAATGAGGGCTTATAATTCAGGACTTTCATGATGCTCCCTGGGGATCTCCGGGCTGTGTATGTCAGGTCCTTCCTTTCCAAAGCAGGGTTCTATAGAAACACCAACCAAAAGTGGAGAGTTCGGCCTGGCCAGGTGGACCTGAGGGTGGGGTTAGGAAGAGGGTGAATGATGGGAAGACTCATCTATCAGAAGCGGAGTCGTAGAATGAGCCCCCTGGAGAAATACGAGGCCATTTCCATCAACTTTCTGGTGAAATGGGAGAGTTCATCAGGAGGTTTTCTAGAAACTGCAGAGGTGAGCACAGGATGTCCCTGCCCCCACCTGTCTCGATTGTTCTACACACACGTGTTGCTGCTTCAGAGATGAAGTCCATGTCTGAAAAACTTAAAATCAGCTGCTAGAAATAAGGATCCACGAGCCAGAGATAAGAATTGGGTCCTTACTTGTTTTCCAAAAGAGAAAAACAATCAAAGAAAAAAAATACTGTGACCCCGTTCCCCAAGGTTGGGGAACCTCAAAGGAAAGGGGGAGTCTCTATTAAATGGGGTTTCAGTGAACAAGGACTTTAAGCAATGGATAATTGTAAATGGGGTTGGGATTACCCAACAGCCCCTCAGACAAAGGCTAAGAATGCTTTTGTGTTTTCTCATCATTTACTCCCTGATTGCCTGGTACTTGCTTTAGAATTTTATAGATCACTAGCAAACTGGGGATCCTTGGACATTGTAATAACTGGCCAGCTACATTCTTTAGGGTTTTATAATTTAATAGTGCTTAGCAAACATCTGAAGACCCATTAAAAAAATCACACTGCAAAAAAAATTAAAAATCACACTGTATTTTGTAAATCCGCAATTATTCAATATTTCTTCCTCTGTTTTGTCTTTCCCAATTATTAAGTAGCCTTTGTTGGCAGTGTCCACAGTGACAACATTTTTCCGATGCCTTTCAAGTGTGAAATGTCTCAAGCTCCTAGAGTTTGAGGAACCCTTCAATGTAGTGCCCTTTGGTAATTTGGTGCTACAGTTTCTTTCCCAGCTTCAAACTGAAAACTCTTTTAGCACCACATCTCAAACACATTGGCCATACGGAGATGTAGACTGAAGGAGAGACCCCTGAAGAAAAATGATACCAGGTAAGGAAGAAACCAGACCACTGGAACAGCAAGTTTTAAGGAAAAATTCAAGTTTTCTTGTCTTCACACAAAAGAGGATCATCGCCCCTGGAATAACTCCCATGATTCTTCTTTGTCTCCGGGGACAAGAATCCAACACAGAGATGAATACATTTCACGAAAAGGAAGAGTACCTTCCTTAATTTGTAAGTGAAAATCTAAAAATCAGCAGGTTTTACAGGTTAAATTTGAAATGACAGTGTGTGATAACAAAGCATTAAACCTTTACCCATAAAATTATAGCTTATCGTACAAACCAACTGAAAAATTACCCATATAGAATTTTATAATTGCTTCCATTCACAATCACAAACATTTCCACTATCTTCACATAGAGGTTCAAATATTCTTATAATAGTTTTAGCAATAAATTGAAGTTGTAATAGTAGCTTATCATTTGCCTTAAGGCTCTTACTTTTATTAAGTAGTAATATTAGTACAGAAACCATTGGAGTCCCCCGAGTGTGCCTGTAACAATGTGAGTTTACTCGATCAAGGTTGAACCCTCAATAAAACCAGCTGATGTGTTGAAAGTAAAAGCTCAGAGTCTTGTACTTCTTACTATATGGAAGGAAGGAAGGAACGAAGGAAGGAAGGAAGGAAGGAAGGAAGGAGATAGAGGAAGGGAGGGAGGGGGATGGAGAGAGAGAGAGAAAGAAAGAAAAGAAAAGAAAAGAAAAGAAAAGAAAAGAAAAGAAAAGAAAAGAAAAGAAAAGAAAAGAAAGAAAGAAAGAAGAGGGAAAGAGGAAGAAGAGGGAGGGAAAGAGGGAGAGAGGAAGAAAAGGGAAGAAGGAAGGAAGGAAAGAAGAAAAGAAGAAAGAAAAAGAAAGGAAGAAAAGAAAAAAGAAAGAAAGAGAAAGAAAGGGAGGGAGGGAGGAAGAAAGAAAAAAACAACAATAAAAAACCCCAGGATTTACTTTACAGTTACCTACCTTAAATAAAAATTCAACTTGTAAGTCACCTACTTCTTCAATGAGGAATTTTAAATTTGGACATAGAATTATGTCATCGACACATCTGATCAAGGCAAGGGCTCTTTCAGGTACAATTCAGTGTGTCTTCTGAAACCCAAGCCCTCATCGGAAGCGTTTAAATCGGATGAGTGCTGAGAGCCGGCTTCTGCCCAGGCTCTGGGAACAAGCCCTCCGGACCCCTTGTCTTCGGCTTCCAGGGTCGCCGCGGTTCAACAACTTGGCAACAGTTAGAAGGGCGTTCGGTTAGGACTGCTTCTTGTTCATCTGGTTCTTCCTAAACACGATACTGACACTTCGTCTGCTGACCCTGGTGCTCGACACACTTTACAGAGAGAGAGATGAGTTCACAGCGAACGGGGTCGGGACCACAGCCGGAGGGGCTGACCGCAGGAAGACCGGCCAGCGTGATTCTCCACACTAACGGGTCGGAAGAGAAGGCACATCGCGCTGCTCGGCAAGGGCTCAGAGGGCGCTTGAGACCTTTGGGTCCCTTCCTGGTGGTTTTCTAAAGCCCGGGGCAGAAGAGTAATAAAAGGATACTTCCTGACATCACGGGCATGGGGCCAATGGCCAGCGATAGTCTCACCGTCCCTGAAGTCAGGAGCACAGAAAACAGGGCCTGTGCTCATCACCGCTACTTAACTTCACTCTAGAAGTTCTGGTTACACGTCCAGCACAATGAGACAAAAATAATCAGTCATTACTATTGGAATCAAAAACCTGAGAAAGTAGAAGGTAAACCTTGTCATTACCTGTGGGTGATACAACCGGATGGCTTTGAAAAACCCCAGCGAAGGGCCCCTGTGTGCGCTGTACCCTTGAACTTGACCCTTGGTGAGGGCCAGCCCTGACCCCAGCGTCCTACCGCTCACACGCGCGTGACCACGAGGACCGAAGCCAGCACCGAGGGGGCACGTGCTGCGCCCAAGTACCGTTTCATACTCACACGCTACCACTGTTCGCAGTAAAACTATACCTGCTGGGTGCCGGCGATGGGCCAGGACCTGTCAGATATTTTTAATACTTTTATCAATTGTGAGAGACTGTAAAATGCCATTGGTGCCATGACGTGGGATAGTATAAATTATTCACAACATACATATTATTCCATGTCTATTTCTTAAAAACAGTTTATATGTAATTACACATACATGTGAAATATATATTAAATTATATATAATCGATATGCTACATGTTATAAATTTTATTATAGATTAATAGTGTGTTACGTGTTTGTATCACGGCATATATTTATATATTTCATATAATTATACAGGTAAAAGGTGATACACTACATATTCAATTATGGATAACTTATGCTATACTAGATTGTATTTATGATATAAATATATATTCCCTAGCAGGAAAATAGTCAACCAGTATGATTAGATGCTTCCAGGGAGGGGATTCTAGGGGAGAATCTTTTTCCTTTTACTGGACCTCAGGAGAAGAGTTCATGGTCACCCCCAGACCCCTGACCAGGCCACTGGAAAGGGTCCCTGGTTTCATTGATTTATTTATCCCCTTTAGCTGCATTTGCCTTCCCACCATCAACAGCAATTCTAGTATGTTTGAGGTGGATCCTTTTGTGTGTACGTGTTCTTGGAAAAAATGCAGGTGTTGTTTGAGGCACCTTATCTTTAATTGATTATGATCTAGATCTCGTCCAGTTTTCCCCCCACCCAGAACTGCTTTTAAGATCTATCTACACCGCTCCGTGTGTGCCTCGGACACCACCTCCGATGTCCACACGTGGCCATTGTAGCAGTCAGCGCATACACCAGAGTAACAAACATGCCCCACGTTGAAATGGTTTAAAGCCACGAAGGTTTCTTCCTCACTCGTGCTCCCTGGCCACTACAGATTGGCAGGAGGGCTTTGCTCACTGTAATCACCCAGGGACCCATGCCCCATCTCGCTCGCTACTGGGCGCTATGCCAGAGATAAAAGAATCAGCAAAGCACGCACTGACTTGATTCTCATCTGGAAGCGAGACACGTAGCTTCTGCCCATATTTGGTGGCCAGAGCATGTCACGTGGCTCTGGCTAGCTTTCCATGGCAAGGAGGTCCAGTCCTACCCTACGACTACAGAAAGGGAAAAGGTCGGAATAGCCCTGGACAGTCCCAGTGAGTATCAAACACTTTCACGTTGCCTTCATCCTCCCCCCCAAACACTGGTATGATGAACAATCCTGTTTATGTCCCCCACGGGCCCCTGGACCATTGCTTTGAACATCACCCAGGAGTGGAATTTCTGGACAGGTGGGCATGTATTTAATTTCGCTAAGAGTCCCAGACCGCTCTCCAGAATGGCTGCTCCAGTGTGCCCTACAAGCCAGCACAAAGGGGCATTTCTCCGCCCATCTTGCCAGCGCTTGACAATAACCAGCTTTTTAAATTTTGTCAAATAGGTGTGAAATGATAGCAATTATTGCCGTAAATTGTAGTTCTCTGATCTCTAATGAGTTTAAGTGTTTCTTTGTATGCGTAGTAGATTTCTTCTTCTGTAAATTGCTTGTTCACTTTTTTTTCTATTAGGGTTTCTATATTTTTCTTAGAGATTTTCAAGTGTTGCTTGCAGAGATTTTTGCTGTATATCCCTTAGTAGCTTTTAGATGTGGGCTAATATGAATACGATATATTCCTGTTCCCCCAGAAAGTTATCTACTATTTTAATGGATTGCATCTCTCCCAACTCTTTGGGGGAAAAAAAATCTCAAGAAAGGAAGATAGGCCAGGCTTAAATCAGGAGATATTCCTGGGCCAGTCAAAGGTGACTGGGATGGAGGTTCCACAAGAAGTTAAAAACAGAACTACCCTAATACCCAGCAATTGCACTGCTCAGTATTTATCCAGAGGATACAAACATAGTGATTCATAGGGGCCCATGTACCCCAATGTTTATAGCCGCAATGTCCACAATAGCCAAACTATGGAAAGAGCCCCGACGTCCATCAGTAGATGAATAGATAAAGAAGATGCAGTGCAGGGCACCTGGGTGGCTCAGTTGGTTAAGCAACTGTCTTCAGCTCAGGTCGTGACCCCAGGGTCCTGGGATTGAGCCCCACATTAGCCTCCCTGCTCAGCACAGAGCCTGCTTCTCCCTCTCCCTCTGCCACTCCCCCTGCTTGTGCTCTCCTGCTCTGTCAAAGAAATAAATAAAATCTTTTAAAAAATGAAAAAGATGTAGTGTATATACACAATGGAATATTACTCAGCCATCAAAAGAATGAAATCTTACCATTTGCAAGGACGTGAATGGAACTAGAGGGTATTATGCTAAGCAAAAGAAGTCAGTCTGCAAAAGATAAGTATCATAAGGAAAAATAAGATGAAAACAGAGAGGGAGGCAAACCATAAGAGACTCTTGAGTGTAAGAAATAAACTGAATGTTTCTGAAGGGGAGGAAGGTGGAGATGGGCATGAAGGAGGGCACTTGATGGAATGAGCACCAGGTGTTATATGCAAATGGTGAATCACTAAACTCTTACCTCTGAAACTAATAATATACTATATGTTAATTAAATTGAGTTTAAATTTTAAAAAAAGGTCCCTGGGAAGGTGGGTCTACAAAATGACAGCTTCTATTTAAATCACAAAGCAGGACCAGATGAAAAAACTTTCCTAGAACAAGTGGGAGGGGCAGGGGAGGGGAGGTGGAGAGGAAGGGAGGGATGCTCTTTGGGGCAGACAAAACAATAGATGATTTCTAGATTCATGTTTGATGTAAAAAGTATGGTCATATATCCAGGATGCTTTTTTTTTTTAAATTTTATTTATTTATTTATTTATTTATTTATTTATTTATTTATTTATTTATTTATTTGGAAAGAGAGAGAGTGAGAGAGAGCATGAGAAGGGAGAAGGTCAGAGTGAGAAGAGGACTCCCCATGGAGCTGGGAACCCGATGTGGGACTCGATCCCAGGACTCCGGGATTATGACCTGGGCTGAAGGCAGTTGTCCAACCAACTGAGCCACCCAGGCGCCCCTCCAGGATGCTTTTGATTGCAAGTAATGGAAACTCAGTTGAGGCTTCTTTGCTTTATTTTTTTTTCCGGGGGGGAAACCATATTGGCTCCAGTAACTCAAAAGTTCCATGAGTAGTAGGCCAGTTGGATCTAGGTACTCAAGTAATGTCATCAGATCTCCATCTTTCTTTCCATCTTTCTAAGCAGCTCTCCCCAACGTGTGTACGGCAGCCTCCAATAACCAAACATACATGGTACCTTAACAGCAGCCTAAGGAAAGTGGTTCTTTCCTAATTGTTAGTGTAGGAAAAAGTCCTAGGGAAAAATTCTGATTGGCTGGACCTGTATCACGTGCCCTTCCCTGGACCAATCACTGCGGCCTGAGAGATGGAGTAGTCTGCTCAGACCCGAGTCAAGCAGCCGTGGTGGATAGGCTCACCCCCCGCTCAGACCAGTGAGCGGTTGCCCCATTGGGGTAAGAGAGAGAAAATACAACGACAGGCAGAACCCAGAAATGCCAGATTTCTACCTCATTCCTGATGTCACTATGTATTCTATATGGACAAGGATTTAAGGGGGAAAGAAAGAAACCATTCAAGAGCTAGCAAAAAATATCGGCGACTGAAAGAATTGGAGCCTTGGCAAATGCTTTTCCCACCATAACACTCAAATTAAATGGCATGAATAAAAACACCGACGCATACTAAACTTCCGTAGCACAAAAACAAACCAAACAAACCAGAATCTCTATAAGCAAGATCAAAAGACTAATGACACATGGGGGTGGGGCGGGGATTGGTAACCTACATGTCAGACAAAGCATTCGGTACCCCACTTATGCCAAAGAGTTCTGAGCGATGAACACAAGATGGCCACTTGAATGGAAGTCTGGGGAAAAAAATGACAATTCTGAGAATTCTGAGAAGGTAGGACGGATGAAAGATGTGAATAATAAACATTTTAAAAGACTGAATTCCCGGTAGAAAAATCAGCGTGCTCAGACATCATGGTTGTTTGGAGTGTCAGCTGGTCTAACCTTTTGAGAAGATAGGTTGGTTTGACATATCAGAGAGTGAGAGTCATTGGTTCATTCAGCAAATATTACCTGCGTGCTCAGTGCATGCTGGACATGACTCGAAGCGGCTGAGTAAACATGGGAACAAGCAGACACAGTCCCCACTTGGAGTCTACATCCTACGGGGAGCCGTGAATGTTAAAATCCAATGGACAAGAGGGACGCTTGGGTGGCTCAGCCGGTTAAGCGTCTGCCTTCATCTCAGGTCATGATCCCAGGGTCCTGGGATCGAGTCCTGCGTCGGGCTCTTTGCTCAGAGGGAATCTGCTTCTCCCTCTGCCTCCTGCTCCCCCTGCCTGTGCTCACTCTCTCCCTCTCAAATAAGTAAATCTTTAAAAAAAAAGAAAAATCCAATGGACACAATAGTTGTAACCATATTCAATGCTATAGGAAAGCGGGGGAAGGGAAGTGCCTTGAGAGTAGGTAGCTGGAGACCAGACTTGAGCCTGGGCTGAATCTGGAAGTGAACTTGAACCTAAGATGTTTCACCCAGATACTGCTTAACCTGATAAATAACCGTTGAATGCATAAGTCAATCTCGAGCTTTGACGCAGAGCGGACTTATTTTATTCAGTTTTCCCTATTATTGATTTCTAACTTCATCCATTGCAGTTGGAGAAGATATTTTGTACGATATCTATCTTTTTAAATCTTTTGAGGCTTTATTTGTGGCCTAATATATGGTCTATCGCGGAAAACGTCCCACATATCTCTTAAGTCCATTGGTCAATGTTGGTGATTAAGAATTTCTAGGAAACAGGTTAACCTGCGGGGTGTCCTTTTTCCTCTGCAAGCCATAAGCACACAGGCACGACACCTATACGTACGGTTAGGACCACACACGGCGAAGGGATGACGGGGCAGTGGGATTAGGGCCCCAGCAAGGGATGCTTTCATGATGGACCTCGAAGACTAAGCAGGAGAAGGAGGGAAATCATCCCGGGTCGCACAAGTCAGTGTATCCACTTTTAGGAATTTATCTGAAAAAGAGCATTGGTCCATGGAGCTCAGAAATTGCCACTCCATCCTAACACCCAGTAGAAAGCTGAACAGACTGAAAACTCAGGAACTCTTCTTGGGTCCCTGAGAGACAGGACACGGGGCCAAGCGCTGTCTTGAGGCTGGAGAGGCCGGCTAGTGAATGCAGGAGACATGGGAGGGTCACCGTGGGGGGAGCCGGCTTGGGAAGAAAATTCCAAGCTAAAACTGACAACGCCCCCCAGGTAAAAAGCCAGTCCTGGAGAGGTCTCTCCAGTAGGGTGAGATTTAACGGTACGAGCTCAGCCAGGTTCCCATAAGAAGTATCTGAGAAAAATCCCCTCATTTCTAAACATCCCAGAGCAATCTGCTCGGGACAAGGCCTGCCCCCGTGGAAGGTAGAGCCCCAGGGCCAACCGACTGGGGGAAGGCAAATACCCCAAGGTAGCCCATTATAGCCATTCTGCCCCACCTGCGTGGGGAGAAACATCCGGAAGGTCACAGTCCGGAGACATAAGCTCACTGAAAGACCAACGACAGGCGATGACGAACCACAGATTGCTCCCCCACCAACTCCAACCCTCACCACCTTATTACCAGAGGCCTATCTACAGCACTTCCTGTACCCAGGACATCACCTGTGGCTCTCGAGAGAAAAAAGGCAACCAAACCAAACCAAACCAAACCACTGGAAGTGACGGAGCGTTGGAACCTGACATGGCAGGGATGTAGCACTGGAAATGAAAATTGAAAATTTTATGAAAATATGCAAGTTTTCTTGCACTTTGCAGATACTGCATTTTTCCCCCACAAATTGAAGGTTTATGGCCATCCTTCATCGAGCACGTCTGTCAGCACCATTTTTCCAACACTGTTTGCTCTCTTTATGTCTCTGTGTCACATGTTGGTAACTCTTGCAATACTCTGAGCTTTTTCATTATTATTATTGTATTAGTTATGATAGTCTATGATCAGTGGTCACAACTCACTGAAAGCTCACATTATGGTTAGCATTTTTTAGCACGAAGTAGTTTAATACGTGAATTGTTTTTTCTTAGACATAATGCTATTATTGCACACTGAATAGATTACAATATAGTAGAAACATAACTTTCATATGTGCTGGGAAACCAAAAAATTGATTTTGCTCACGTTACTGCAATACTCGCTTTATTGTGGCGGTCTGGACCCCAACCCACAATGCCTCCGACTTACACCTGTGCTGTGGGCCCTAAGGGACCATGAACAGGTGCGCGATGTGACAGAGAGATGGAAATCCTAAAGAACCAAAAGAAATCCTAGGGCTCCCACCACAAAGAATGCCTTTGATGGGCTTACTGACTGACTGGCGTGACTAAGGACGGTGGCTCTGTCTCAGGGACATCTCAATAGAATCCTCAAAAATGGAAAAGCAAAGGGGCGCCTGGGTGGCTCAGTTGGTTGAGCAACTGCCTTCGGCTCAGGTCATGATCCTTGAGTTCCGGGATCGAGTCCCACATCGGGCTCCCAGCTCCGCGGGGAGTCTGCTTCTTCCTCTGGCCTACTCTCCTCTCATGCTCGCTCTCCCTTTCTCTGTCTCTCAAATAAATAATAATAAATAAAATCTTAAAAAAAAAAAATAACAAAACCCATGAAATGTTTAAAAAAAAAATGGAAAAGCAAAGAGAACTAAAAGGGTAATGTATTTGTGATGCGAATTCCAGACGGAGAAGAGAGAAAGAATCAGAAAAAACACCCGAAACAATAATGACCGAGAAGTTTGCCAGATTAACGTCAGACAGAAAACCACATACTCAGGAAGCACCGAGAACACCAAGCAGGAGAAACGCCAGGCAAACAAAACAAAGCAAAACAAATTACGCTTAGGCGTATCATCTCAAACTACAGAAAATCAAAGATGAATAGAAAAAAATTCCTTAAAAGAGCCAGAGGGGGAAAAACACCTTACCTATAGAGCATAAAGGTAAGAATTATATTTGACTTCTCCCCAGAAACCACGCAAGCAAGAAGACACTAAAATGAAAATTTACGAAGTGTTGAGAGGAAAACAATCCCCACCGATCTACGATTCTCCACCTTGTGAAGGAGAAATAAAGATCTTCTCAGACAAATATTGAGGGGATTTGTTGACAGTAGACCTGCCTTTCAAGGAATGTTAGAAGTTCTTTAGAGAGAGAAAATGCAGAGTAGTCAAAAACTCAGATCTACCTATAGTAGAGCATCAGAATAGGAATAGCGAAGATGAAATAAAAAAAACTTTTATTTTTCTTAACTTTATACTCTTTTTTTTAAGATTTTATCTATTTATTTTTAAAGATTTTATTAGAGAGACATAGCGAGAGAGGGAATACAAGTAGGGGGAGCAGGAGAGGGAGGAGCAGGAGAGGGAGAAGCAGGCTTCCCGCGGAGCAGGGAGCCCGACGTGGGGCTCGATCCCAGGACCCTGGGATCATGACCTGAGCCAAAGGCAGACGCTTACGACTGAGCCACCCAGGCGCCCCATTAACTTGATACTCTTCATAGCTCTCGCCAGTAATACTTTGTTCAAAATAGAGCAATAATATATTCAATTCTGTATGCTAATGTACATGCCTGGGCTTATGTAGGATTATGTATGAGTGAGATGAATGGCATCGGAAATACAAGTATCGGAGGAAAGAATAAGGAATCTTTTCCTATTAGACATGGTATAATAGTATAGTGTTATTTGAAAGTAGATTTGGATTAGCTGTAATTGCATATTGCAAACTCTAGGTCAAATATTAAAAATAGCATAGGATGGATAAAATGATGGATAAAAACAATTAGACACTATGACCCCAGAGGATTTATCCCAGGGGTGCCAGAAAGGTAGGCTCATCATTCGAAAATCAATTACTGTGTTGCATCACATCAATAAGCTAAAAAAAAAAAATCACATGATTATATTAACAGATGCAGAAGAGGCACTTGTCAGAATCCAATACTTATTCATGATAAACACTCTTAGTGAGAATTTCCTCAACTTTATAAAGAATACCAGCAACCCTCCCCTCCCACAGCTGACCTTATACCGAATGGCGAGAAACTCAAAGCTTTTCCACTAAGATCTGGTACAAGGGAGGGATTGCCTCTCTCACCACTGCTTTTCAACACTGTACTGGGATTTCTAGTTAATGCAGTAAGGTGAGAAAAAGAAGTAAAAGGTATATAGATTGGGAGGGAAGACATAAAATTGTATTTGTTTGCAGATGACATGATCACGCCTGTAGGAAATCCAAAAGAATCGGGGGGGGGAACCTCTGAGAGGTAATAAGCAATCATAGCAAGTTTGTAGGATACAATTTTATCTTATTTTAAGATTTTTATTTATTTGAGAAAGAGAGAGAGAGCGCAAGCACAAGCAGGGGGAGCAGCAGGCAGAGGGAGAAGGAGAAGCAGATTTCCTAGCTCAGCAGGGAACCTGATGCAGGGCTCTATCCCAGGACCCTGAGATCATGACCTGAGCTGAAGGGAGACGCTTAATCGACTGGGCCACCCAGGTGCCCCTGCAGGATACAATTTTTTTTAAAGATTTTATTTATTTATTTATTTGTTTGTTTTTAAAGATTTTATTTATTTATTTATTAGGAAAGAGAGAGAGAGAGAGAGCATGAGAAGGGAGAAGGTCAGAGTGAGAAGCAGACTCCCCATGGAGCTGGGAGCCCGATGTGGGACTCGATCCCGGGACTCCGGGATCATGACCTGAGCCGAAGGCAGTTGCTTAACCAACTGAGCCACCCAGGCGCCCTAAAGATTTTATTTATTTATTTGACACAGAGAGAGAGAGATCACAAGCAGGCAGAGAGGCTGGCAGAGAGAGAGAGGGGGAAGCAGGCTCCCCGCCGAGCAGAGAGCCCGATGCGGGGCTCGATCCTAGGACCCTGAGATCATGACCTGAGCCGAAGGCAGAGGCTTTAACCACTGAGCCACCCAGGCACCCCTACAATTTTAAAATACAAAAGTAAATTGCTTTTCCCATATACCAGCAATGAATAAGCGGAATATGACTAAAACATACACACGCATGCACGCATGCAATGTCATTTACATTAGCACTCCAAAATAAAGTACTTAGGTATAAATCTAACAAAATATGTTCACAGTCTATATGAGGAAAACTACCGAACTCTAATGGTCAGAATCAAAGAAGAACTACATAAATAGAGAGAGCTCCATGTTCATGAATAGAAAGGCTCAATATTGTCAGATGGTCCATTTCTCCCCACTTGGTCTATAAATTCATTGCAGTCCTAATCAAAGCCTCAGCAATTATTTCATGGGTGTCAATAGATAAATTCCAAAATTTATGTGGAGGGGCGAAAGACCCAGAAGGGCCAACCCAGTATTAAAGGAGAAGAACGGGGGGTGCCTGGATGGCTCAGTGGGTTGGGCCTTTGCCTTCGGCTCGGGTCACGATCTCAGGGTCCTGGGATCGAGCCCCGCATCGGGCTCTCTGCTCAGCGGGGAGCCTGCTTCCCCCTCTCTCTCTGCCTCCCTCTCTGCCTATTTGTGATCTCTTTCTCTCTCTCTGTCAAATAAAGAAATAAAATCCTATAAAAAAAAAAAAGAAGAAGAACAAAGCTAGAGGGCTGGTGTCTCAGGACTTTAAGACTTGCTCTGAAAAAGAAAGAAAAAAGACTTGCTCTGAAGCTATGCTAATTAGGATGGGGAGTAGTCCCAAACACAGAGACAAACAGAAAGCTGCGAAATAGACCCACATAAATATAGTCAAAAAATAATCTTTGACAGAAGAGCAAAGGCAGGACAAAGGAGTAAAGACAGTTTTATTCAACCAGTGGTGCTCGAAAGATCGAGTGTCCACACGCAGAAAAACGAACCTAGACACAGACGCTACACCTGTCACAGAAACGAACTCAAAATGGATCACAGATCTTAATGTAAAACACGAAACTGTAGAACTGTAAAATGGGGATGCATTTTTAGCTAAAACACCAAAGACATGATCCATGAAAGAAATAACTGATAAGCTGGATTTGATTAAAATTAAAAATTTCTGCTCTGCAAAAGACAGTGGCACTAGAATGAGAAGACAAGACGGGACAGGAGAAAAATGTCTTCAAAAGATACATCGGGGGGCGCCTGGGTGGTTCCGTCGGTTGCGTGTCTGCCTTTGGGTGGTGATCTCGGGGTCCTCGGATTGAGTCCCTCATTGGGCTCCCAGCTCTGCAGGGAGTCCGCTTCTCCCTCTGCCTCTGCCTCTCTCTGTCTCTTATGAGTAAATAAGTAAAATCTTTGAAAAACAAAACACCAAAAGACACATCTGACAGTGCACTGTTATCCAGAATACACCGAGAACCCTTAAAACTCAACAGTAAGAAAAAAAAAAACCCAACTAAAAATTGGGCCTAAGACCTTAACAGACAACTCAGCCAAGGAGATTTACAGATGGCAACTAAGCACATGGAAAGACGTTCTGCTCATATGTCGTCAGGGAAATGCAGACTGAAACAACAATGGAATAGCTCCATTGCAAGGTGGGAAAGCAAAATGGCGCAGCTACTCTGCAAGACAGTTTGGCTGTTTCCTCCGAAATGAAACCTACTCTTACTATATAATCCACCCCACACTCCTTGGTATTTACCCAAAGGAGGTGAAAACTTCTGTCCACACAAAAAATCCGTACACAAATATTTATAGCAGCTTTACACATAATTGACAAATGTTGGAAGCAACCAAGATGTTCTTCAGTAAGTGAATGTGTAAATAAACTGTGGCCCATCCAGACAATGAAATATTATTTGGTGCTAAAAAGAAATGAGCTATCAAGCCATAAAAAAACACGGAGAAAACATAAACGCATATTATGAAGTCAAAAGGCAACATATTGTACAATTCCAACTATATGGCATTCTGGAAAAGGCAAAACTAGAGAGACAGTAAAAAAAAAAAAAGAAATCAGTGGTTGCCAGGCATCGTTGGGGGAGGGATCAATGAGTGGAACACAGAGGATTTTTAGGGCAAACTACTCTGATACCATAATTATGGATACATGTCTTTTACATTTGTCCAATTCCTATTCATCGGCAGCTGTAATATAGTCAAAAACTAATAGTAGCATTCCTTTCCCACGGATTAGCGAGAATGTTTCTTTAAAAAGAAACTTCCTGGGGCACGTGGGTGGCTCAGCGGGTTAAAGCCTCTGCCTTCGGCTCCGGTAGTGATCTCAGAGTCCTGGGATCGAGCTCCGCATCAGGCTCTCTGCTCGGTGGGGAGCTGCTTCCCCCACTCTCTCTGCCTGCCTCTCTGCCTACTTGTGATCTCTCTCTCTCTGTCAAATAAAGAAATAAAATCTTAAAAAAACAAAATAAAATAAAAAATAAAAAGAAACTTCCAGGCGCCTGGGTGGCTCAGCTAAGTATCTGCCTTTGGTTCAGGTCATGATCCCAGGGTCCTGGGATCAAGCTCCACATTGGGCTCCCTGCTCAGCGGGAAGCCTGCTTCTCCCTCTGCCCCTCACCCTGCTTGTACTCATTTTCTTTCTCTCTCTCTCTCTCTCTCTCCCTCCCTCCCTCCCTCTCTCAAATAAATAAAATAAAAAGAAACATCCTCTCATCTACTATTTGGTTACCTAAATATACAATGTGTATACGATAGGCAGGTAAATAAAGATTAGTAAATGTCTTTATTTACTAGTGTTCAAAATAATTTGTTCATCCTTCAACATCTTCCATCTGTGGCCAATTAGGTTTCTGTTCCTATATTTTTTTAATTTTTTATTAACATATATTATTTGTCCCAGGGTACATGTCTGTGAATCATCAGGCCTACACATTTCACAGCATTTGCCATAGCACATACCCTCCCCAATGTCCATCACCCTACCCCC
>CM052811.1:117472610-117530609 GCA_028533885.1 Nasua narica
GTTCCATTTCTTTGAAATAAATTGATGGTATTTCGATAGGGATTGCATTAAATGTATAGATTGCTTTAGGTAGCACAGACATTTTCACAATATTTGTTCTTCCAATCCATGAGCGTGGAACGTTTTTCCATTTCTTTGTGTCTTCCTCAATTTCTTTCATGAGCACTTTGTAGTTTTCTGCGAACAGATTCTTTGCCTCTTTGGTTAGGTTTATTCCTAGGTATCTTATGGTTTTGGGTGCAATTGCAAACGGAATCAACTCCTTAATTTCTCTTTCTTCTGTTTTGCTGTTGGTGTATAGGAATGCAACTGATTTCTGTGCATTAATTTTATATCCTGACACTTTCCTGAATTCCTGTATGAGTTCTAGCAGTCTTGGAGTGGAGTCTTTTGGGTTTTCCACATAAAGTATCATATCATCTGCAAAGAGTGAGAGTTGGACTTCTTTGCCAATTTGGATGCCTTTCTGTTCCTATTCTTATTATCAACATCAATTCTAATCTATTTAGTATCTATTAACATCTTTTTTTTTAAGATTTTATTTATTTATTTGAGAGACAGAGAAAGTGAGAGAGAGCATGAGAGGAGAGAAGATTAGAGGAAGAAGCAGACTCCCCACAGAGCTGGGAGCCCAATGTGGGACTTGATCCCGGAACTCAAGGAACATGACCTGAGCCGAAGGCAGTTGCTCAACCAACTGAGCCACCCAGGCTCTCTCTATTAACATCTTTTTAAAGGAATTAAAGACTTTATTCTAAAAGAGGACTCAGGGTGATTACAGTTGACCCTCAAACAACACAGTCAAAAATCTGCCTATTTAATGTAAAAAAAAAAAAATCTGCCTCTAACTTTTGACTCCCCCCGCCCAAAGCTTGATTACAAAGACCCTGTTGCCTGGGAGCCTTACTGAGAACAAACAGTCCACACGTACTTTGTATGTGTTATGGATTATATACTATACCTTCACAACAAAGTCAGCTAGAGAAAAGAAAATGTTATTAAGGAAATCGTAAGAATGGGAAAAGACATTTATTGCATTTATTGAAAAAAAAAAAACCCCACAGATCAGTGGATCTGCACCGTGCAAGGCCTTGTTGTTCCAGGGTCGACTGTATTTCCAAATGCCAGACGAACAAGCCCACGGAAAGAAGAGCAGAGGCTGCGCCCGTGCGCAGAAGTCACAGCAAGTAGCTTTCTGGTCCACCAAGCAAATCTTTTTTTTTTTTTTTTAATTTCTTTATTTGACAGAGAGAGAGAGAGAGATCACAAGTAGGGAGAGAGAGAGGGGGGAAGCAGGCTCCCTGCTGAGCAGAGAGCCCGATGCGGGGCTCGAGCCCAGGACCCTGAGATCATGACCTGAGCCGAAGGCAGAGGCTTTAACCCACTGAGCCACCCAGGCGCCCCCCGCCAAGCAAATCTTGCTCCTCCTCTTCCTCCTCTTCTTCCAGTCTCTCGGCTAGTTTCAAGCATGCTGCTCGGGAGTATTAAATACACTCACAATGTCGAGCAAACAACACTGCCATCCATCTCCATAACTCTTTTTATCTTTTGAAACCAAAGCTCTAAGGGTGCCCCGGGGGCTCCATCAGTTAAGCAACTAACTCCTGATCTCAGCTCAGGTCCTGAGCTCAGGGTCTTGATGAATTCAAGCCCGGTGTTGGGCTCCACACTGGGCATGGAGCTTACTTAAGAAACAAAACAAGGGGCACCTGGGTGGCTCAGCCAGTTAGGCATCTGCCTTCTGCTCAGGTCATGATCTTGGGGTCCTGGGAGGGAACCCCATGGCAGGGTCCCTCTGCCCCTCCCCCCCGCTCATGCTTTTTTTTTTTAAGATTTTGTTTACTTATTTGACAGAGAGAGACATCACAAGTAGGCAGAGAGGCAGGCAGAGAGAGAGAGGAAGCAGGCTCCCTGCTGAGCAGAGAGCCCGATGCCGGGCTTGATCCCAGGACCCTGAGATCATGACATGAGCCGAAGGCAGAGGCTTAACTCACTGAGCCACCCAGGCACACCTCTTTCTTCTCTCAAATAAATAAACTTTTTTAAAAACTCTATGCCATTTAAACAATAACTCTCCCTTTGCCTTTCTCCCTAGCCCCTGGCATCCAGCATTCTACTGTCCAACTCTGATTTTTGTCTCAACTGACTCATATAAGTGGAATCATATAGTATTTGTCTTTCTGCAACTGGCTTATTTCACTTGGAATAATATCCTTCAGGCTTATCCATGTCGTAGCCTGTGTCCAAATTTCCTTTTTAAGCTAATATTCCATTGTATGTATATGCTACATTTTATCCATTTCCATTGAGGGTCTTTTTAAGCAGATTTTAGCTGCTATGAATACTCTTGCTACAAATGGGGTGTACAAATATCTCTTCAGGATCCTGCTTTATCCTGCTTTAATATCCTCATTCAGGATCCTCCATATCCAGAAATGGAATTATGGATCATTTGGTAGTTTTATTTTTAATTGCTTGGGGAACCGCCATACTGTTTTCCATGGTGGCTGGACCAGTGTGCATTCCCGCCAACAGCGCCTGAGGGTTCCGAGCTCTCCACACCCTTGCCAACATTAGTTCTTATTCTTTTTTTTCATAGTCGCCATCCTAATGGGTGTGAGGTGCTATCTCACGGTACTTTTGATTTGCGTTTCCCTAATGATTAGTGATACTGAGCACCCTTCATAGGCTTATTGGCCATTTGTATATCTTTTTTGGAGAAACGTCTATTAGGGTCTTCTATCCATTTTAAAAATGAGGTTGTTCGATTTGTCATTTTTAGGAGTTCTCCAAATATTCTAGATATTCATCACTTACTGATATTCAAACATTTTCTCCCATTTTGAGGGTTACCTTTGTAGTATGTCTTGAAATTAAGACATTTAAGTCCTCTAGTTCTTCTATTCTTTTTCAAAATTGTTTTGGTTATTCAGGGTTCTTGGGATTCCATACGAATTTTAGGATGGGGCTTTTCTATTCTGGAATTTTTTAATGTGATTTTGATAGGGATTACGCTGAATCTGTCAAGGGCTTTGGGTAATACGGACATCTTAGCAATGTTACGTCTTCTACTGTTACTGTCTGTGGCAGTGAGATTTGTTTCCACGTACTGACGTCTCCTTTAATTCCTTTCAGCAATGCTCTGCAGTTTTATATGAAACTGCAGTGGAAGTTTATATATCTTTCACCTTCTTGATTAAATTCTAAGTTTTTACAATTTTTTGATGCCATTATACATGAAATTGCTTTTGCAATTTCCTTCTCAGTTGCCCATTGCCTGTGTATATAAATGCAGTTCACTTTTGTGTGTGGACTTTGTGCCCTGCTACTTTGCTGAATTCACGCCAGAGTTCAAACAGTTGTGTGTGTGTGTGACTTTCAGAGTTTTCTTTTCTTTTTTAAAGTTTTTACTTATTTATTTATGAGAGAGAGAGAGAGAGAATGGAAGAGAGAGCATGAGAGGAAGGCGAGTCAGAGAGAGAAGCAGACTCCTTGCTGAGCAGGAGCCTGATCCGGGACTCGATCCTGGGACTCCAGGATCATGACCTGAGCCGAAGGCAGACACTTAACCAACTGGGTCACCCAGGCATGCCTAAGAGGAAAAATTTCAATTTTTCACTACTGACTATGATGTTCCCTGAGGTTTTCACAGATGGCTTTTATGGGCGGTAGTTCCCTACTGTTTCTAGTTTGTTGAGTGTTTTTATCATGAAAGGGTGCTGAATTTTATGAAATGCTTTTTCTGCATCAATTGCAACAATCATGTGGGGTTTTCCTTCCCTTTGTTCAGTTACTGTGGTGTATTACATTGGTGTGTAGTTTTATTTTCTGGTAGCATCTTTACCTGGCTTTGGTATCAGAGTGTTGGCAGCCTCGTAAAAATCAATCACCCCTCACAATCACACTGCAGCTCTTTCTGCCTACAGGTTCTGTCCCTGTGCTTTAATAAAAAAACACCTTTTTGGGGTGCCTGGGTAGCTCCATTGGTTGGAAGTCCAACTCTTGATTTTGGCTCACATCATGATCTCAGGGTCATGGTTTCAGGCCCCGCCTGCAGCTCTGTACTCAGCGGGGAGTCTGCTTTTCTACCCCTCCCGCTGCTTGTGCTCTTTCTCTCCCTCGCTCTAAAATAAATCTTTTGGAAAATAAAAATAAAACCCACCTTTTGGCGCGGAAAAATGAAAGAAAAGAAAATGAGTTTGGAAGTGTTTACTCCTCTTCGATCTTTTGGAGACATCTGAAAAGGACTGCAATTGGTTCTCCTTTTAATATTTGCTAGAATTCAGCAATGAACACACTGGGTCCGGAGCTTTTCTTTTTGGGGAAATTCATGATGACGGATTCGTTCTCTTCACTAGTTATGCCTGTTCAGATTTTTCTACCTCAGGATTTAGTCTCGTTAGGTTTGATCTTTCTAGGAATTTGTCCATTTCATCTAGGTGATCCAATTTGTCGGCATATAGTCTTTCACAGTAATCTCTTATAATCCTTTTATATCTGTAGAATTTGGTAGTAACGGCCTTGCTTTCATTTCTGTTTTAGTAATTTGAGTCTTCTCTCTTCTTAGTCCATGTATCTAAAGGTTTGTCAGTTTGGGTGATCTTTTCAAAGAATCAACTTCTGGTTTTGTTAATTTTCTCTACTGTTTTTCTCTATTTTATCTCTGCTGCTTTTAATTTTTTCCCCAAAGATTTCATTTATTTATTTTAGAGAGAGAACAAGGGGGGAGGAGGGGCAGAGGGAGAAGCAGACTCCCTGCTGAGTAGGGAGCCCAACTCGGGGCTCAATCCTGGGACCTGAGCCACCCAGGCAACCCTGCTCTAATCTTTATTTCCTTCTTTCTGCCGGCCTTGGGTTTAGTGTTCCCTCATTTTTAGTTCCTCAAGTTGTAAATTTAGGTTGCTGATTTGAGATCTTTCTTGTTTTTTACTGTGCCTATAGCTATAAGTTTCCTTATCAGTACTGCTTTCAATAGTACCCCATAAGTTTGGGTCTGTTGTGTTTCTGCTTTCACTTATCTCTAAATATTTTTAATTTCCTATATGATTTCTTCTTTCATCCACTGGTGAAGAGTGTTGTTTAATTTGCACAAATCTGTGCATTTTCCAGTTTTCCCTGTTATTGATTTCTGACTTCATCCCATTGCGGTTGGAAAAGATATTTTGTATGATATCTATCTTTTTAAATCTTTTGAGGCTTTATTTGTGGCCTAATGTATGGTCTATCACGGAAAATGTTCCCACGTATCTCTTAAGTCCATCGGTGTAACTGTAGGCTTTTTTGTTAGGGGGAAGGGGCAAAGGGAGAGAGAGACTCCCAAGTAGACCCCACATCCAGAGCGGAATCAATGCAGGGCTCAATCTCACGACCCTGAGATCACAACCTGAGCCAAAATCAAGAGTTGGACGCTTAACAGTCTGAGCCACCCAGGCACCCCTACCATGGGAGCTTTTGAAGAAAACACCTGATAGGGTTAGGGTTGACACTGTTGGCTCTGCAAAAGAAGGGAAAAACTCAATAATGTAGGCACTTTTATAGCAGGAGAGGAAATAAACTTTGCAGATTTTTAATCGATAAAGTTAAAAATACATAATAAACTTTGTTGTTGTTGTTGTTATAGAGGTCTACTCATGAGAAGAACAGAATACTCTTGGCTAACATTGGTTAGCCAAGCACTTGGACTCACGTTCGTTTAACTGGTGCCTGGAGTGTCCCCTCTAATCAAAACCGATCCCCAAAATTCATTTCTTACCGCTGATCTGCAATGAGAGCTTATGTACTTCATCTTTGAAAATGCCTCCCTCCACAGAGAGGTGCCGCCAAGACTGGTATCAGGCCACAAGCCTGTGATTTTAATTAAACAAATTCATCACGTACAAGGCAATTGCAGAATTCTATCAGGTTCTTCTCTTGATATTTGTCTTTTAGCATGTCATTCCACTACAGATTAATCCCTTCCTGTTGACAACTATGTGGAAACTTCTCTGTGACACAGTTAAGTGGATTTTGAAATATATAGATTTCCTCTGAGCTCGCATCAAGTTCTAAGAAATGCCGCTTGAAACGTCGTGTGAGCTCAAATCATAAAGGCACTGCAGGTCTGGATGGGAATGGGCTCTTCTGATTTCGGCTTCTGACAGCATGGGAAGCACATAGAGCTGCTTGACATTATCTGAGACTCTCAATGATCTAAGCAAAGCGGAAATGACTTTCCCACAGTAGAAGTCCGCATATACGCACTGTATTGCCTGTTAACGTTAGTCTGACCTTGTTAAATAACAGTTCCAAGTCCACAGCAAAATGCAACTTCCGAACCCATTCAGTGTATTACAGTAGCAGTTAGTTGAAGGAGGTTCTTTCAGCTCGGAAAAACTTCAGTCTTGGCCCTAAGCTCAAAACAGCTCGAGAACACGTCCCTACGGATGGATACGCCTTCAAGTGTCTGTGCGAGGACAGGCCGGACCATTCCTCCTATGTTTCTGACAGAATTGCACTGGCCTGACGATCGCATCTACAGGAGCAAACGGAGTTCGCGATCGACGCTACTGGTTCAATAAAACAGGACAGATTCCGAGATTTTCTTCGACGTACCTGCTAACGAATACAGCTGCGCACCACCGCAGGTCCTGGCACCTTCCGTGGCCGCAAGCCTCGTGCGTTGGTCCGGTTCAGCCAGCTGTCACCCCACACGTGCCACCGCTCCCGTAACACATCTTTGTCGTGCTGAATTGGTGTTCTCACAAGTCCTTTTATCATCTTTTTTTTTTTTTTAAGTAGGCGCCACGCAGGGTGTGGAGCCCAATGTGGGGCTTGAACCTTGCGATCAAGACTTAAGCTGAGACCAAGAGTCGGATGCTTAACCAACCGAGCCACCCAGGTGCCCCTTCTCTTTATCATACTTAAAGGAATTCTCCTCGACTATTCATAGAGGCTCATTCTTTGGTCACTTTCTAACTCTGCATCGACTCCTCGAATCAACAACAACTGGGGGGGAACCTCTACTGTGTTGTTGTTGTCTTTAAGATTTTATTTATTTATTTGACAGAGAGATCACAAGTAGGCAGAGAGGCAGGCAGAGAGAGAGCGGGCTCCCCGCTGAGCAGAGAGCCCGATGCGGGGCTCAATCCCAGGACCCTGAGACCATGACCTGAGTCGAAGCCAGAGGCTTTAACCCAGGCGCCCCCTCTCCTGTGTTTTTAAGCTGCCATTGCTCCCCGTGTCCTCATTCTTCCAACAACGACTCTCCATGCAGGGCTAATTTTCTTAAACAAGCTCGTTTGTTCTTTTTTTCTCCCTGGCCGCGCTTTTCAGCTGTTGCAATCAAACACCATTTAATGAAGCTACCAGTGATAAACAGCTCTGTTTCTTGGCTAACAAATGAGCCACTTTATAACTTCGTTTCGTGGCAGATCCCTTTTTATTTTTTATGTGCGGGAAGACATTCTGCCATGACAAGACAGGGTTTTACATTTCTCTGGTTTTTCTGCCCATGCCTTTCCTGGCATTGGGAAGCCTTTGAGGAACGCTTGCCCTGGCCACGGCCATACACGCGGGACCCCGAGTCGCAGCTGCCGGGCCACCCCGCCCCCCCATACAAGGTCTCATCCTGTAATTGGAGAGCAACGTATAGTCCGTACTCCGTGAGGCCCTACAAGCATGACATTCACAGTTCGCCTTTGTCCTCTTTTCTCGTTTTGACATCAAAGATATGCACTGGTAATTTTTTTTTTGGAAAGATGTCACAGTGGGAGTGTGTGGGGCTCGCTCAGCAGGTGGAATGTGCGGCTCTTGAGCTCGGGGTTGTGAGTTCGAGCCCCATGTTGGGCGGAGAGCTTACTTACAAAAATACAGCGAGAAAACTTAAAGAATTCACAGGATGCAGACCGGCTGTCACTGCACAGGAGTGGGGGGTGGCACACAGTGACAGCACTGCACGTGGTCCCCCCCCCAGGGAAGCAGGAAAACACCCACAGAAAATATGTACACAAACGAGCATGGCTGGGTTCCAGTAAGATCTTATTTAGGGACACTGACATTTGAATTTCAAATAATTTTCATGTGCTACAAAAGAGGCTCCTTTTATTGTTTTCAACCATTTTCTTTCTCTCTTTCTTTCTTTTTTAAAGATTTTATTTATTTATTTGACAGAGAGAGATCACAAGTAGGCAGAGAGGCAGGCAGAGAGACAGGGGGGAAGTAGGCTCCCCGCCGAGCAGAAAGCCCGATGTAGGGCTTGATCCCAGGATCCTGAGATCATGACCGGAGCCGAAGGCAAAGGCTTTAACCCCCTGAGCCACCCAGGCGCCCCTCAACCATTTTCAAAATGTAAAAACAATAAGCGCACAGGCACATAAAAATAGGGGGCCGGTCAGATTCAGTCCACAAGTCAGAACTGTCAAGCTCTGCTGTAAGTCAAGAGATGTTTTAATACCTTTAAAGTTCAAATTAGGGGGACCGGGGTGGTTTAGATGGGTAGGGTCTGCCTTGGGCTCAGGTCATGATCTCAGGGTCCCAAGATTGAGCCCCATGTCGAGATCCCTCCTTCTCCCTCTGCCCCTTCCCTGCTCATGCTCTCTCTCTCAAATAAATATATTTTTTAAGATTTCATTTATTTATTTGACAGAGAGAGAGAGAGAGATCACAAGTAGGCAGAGAGGCAGGCAGAGAGAGAGGGGGAAGCAGGCTCCCTGCTGAGCAGAGAGCCCGATGCGGGGCTCGATCCCAGGACCCTGAGATCATGACCTGAACTGAAGGCAGAGGCTTTAACCCACTAAGCCACCCAGGCACCCCAATAAATATTTTTTAAAATTAAAAAAAATAAAGTTCAAATGAATGTAGTTAGTTGTCTAGATAACACTTCAATATATCCAAAATGAAATGACAGAGAAGGGTGGATAGTATGAAATCTCCCTCCCATCCCCAGCCACCAGCTCCCAATTCCCAGAACTCCCTGGAGGCACCCCCCCAACTGGTTTTGCGTATAATGTCCCAGAGCTATTCTGTAAAAATAACAAGCAATTACACAGAGATAGACTCTTCTTTCTTCTTCGTGTTTACGTGAAAAGTTAACACACCCCACTTCATACCCAGTAATAAGGCTATAATAAAAAATGGGCAATAACAATGATGGGCAAGGCGTCGCGGGACCCAGGACCTGCACACGTCGCTAACGGGAAAGTAAAGTGGGGCAGCCACTTAAGAAACAGTCTGGCAGTTCCTTGAAAAGTTAAATGTAGAGTTACTACATGACCAGTCGTCCTACCCCTAGCACATCCCGAGAAATAAAACATGTTCACGCAAAGATTTGCACACAGCAGTTCACAGTTTGTCTATTCTGCATAGACAAACAGGGGAAACCGGTCAAACGTCTGCCCACAAATGTGTTCTATCCACACAACGGAATATTATTTAACCAGCAAAAGGAACAAAGTACTGATTTGTGCCACAACAAGGCTGAACCTCGGACACATTTTCACAGTGACGGCGAAGTGAAGAAAATCAGTCACAAAAGGCAACGTATTGTGTGATGGCATTGAGATGAAGGGCCCGGAAGAAGTAAATCCATAGAGACAGAAAGTAAATTAGTGGTTGTCAGGGGCTGGTGGAAGGGAATGGGGAGGGACTACTCATGGGAACAAGGCTCCTTCTGGGAGTCCTGAAAGTGCCCTAAAGCTAAATTGTGGCGGTGATGGTACAATCTTGTGAATATACTAAAACCTGCTGAATTGTATGCTTTAAAAGGGTAAATTATACGGTGTGAGAAGTAGGTCTCAAAAAGAAAAGGTACCGTACTATGCATACACCTCATCTTTTCCCCTTAACCTTATCCAGGAGCCATTTAAGGGAGAGGGGGAAATGCAGAAACACTGAAATCAAGGGGTTGCTTTCGTCCGTGTTCACTCACTTAAAACCATCCTTCCAGCTGGTTAAATCCCAAAGTGCTTTTCCCAAGGAAGGGAATAAAATCGGACAGCCTTCCTACAGCTGTGTTCAAAGACTCCGTAGCTGGTTATCAGGAGGCCCAACACCCCTAAAAACCAAGCCGCTCCGACCACTGGCTGACTCTTTAGTACTTTGGACTGAAAGTTACAGGAACGGGAGGAAAAAAGACAGCAGACAGGCTGGAAATAGAGTAAAGATACTCAGAGACAGCCTGAGACTCCCCAGCCCCACGGTGCCTCCCCTCCCTAAGGAAAGACCCTGTTCCTTCTGGGAAAGATAACCCTTTCCTGCCCTCCTACCTCCAAGGCTTGCTTGGCTGGAAACCAGCATCCAAACTCAACGTGCTCTGGGAGTGAAACGCAGAGCCAGGGTGGGAGAAGAAAGAGCCGGAATTTGCTAACACAGACAGGCACACACCTTGGGTGTATTTGAGAGAATGGACTTCCGGGTACATGGGCTTGGAAGAGCGGGGGCGGGGGGGGGGTTCACTTTTCCACGGGGATGAAGTTACTGATTCAAGGGCATTCTTTTAGGAGGCCCACACAGCTGCTCAAGCAGTCCGCTGTTTCGACTAATGTTCTGAACACTGCTCTGTGCAAAATGAAATGGAAAGGCCAGAAACACTTTGGCAAAAGACAGAGGAAAGAATTCAGAGACTTCAGGAGACAGGAATGCCGAATCGGAACTGGCCAAGGCTTCCCACTCGCCCGGACCCCCTCCTCCACCCCACCCGACCGTCTTGTCTCCCATTAGGCCCGGAAAGGCTACATTTACCTCTGCCTTGAGGAATGGATTGGTGAGGAAGATGGCAGCCTTTTAAACTGGACTCTTACGCGCTGTCGTCCCAGACTGGAAATGCTGGCGGTAGGGGCTGCAGTGCGTTACTGATCAATTGCCTTGGCGATGGGGAGAGCCAAAGGCGGCTTGGTCCAGGTGACCGTGGTTAACCCGCCAGAAGCAGGTTCCAGTTATGGGTCCTAGGTACCCTAACAAGCAATAAGGCAGGCGTTGGTTACACAATTTTACAAAATCTTGTGAGGCCTGGAGATCTTTCGCTGTGGTTAATCGACTATAGGATTCTCAGGAATTAAAGTGACAGAGGACACTTTTTTCCTTCATAAATTAAAATAAACCCAGGTCTGAGGACAACAGGCCTCACTTCGGATCTCAGCGCAATCAAGACATGAGAAAGTCAAGGCCTTTTACTCGATTCTGAACGCCAGGTCGCTTCATCGATTCCAAGTCTCTAGACCCAAATAAAGTAGATGTCAGGTAGCTTTGAGGTCTACGTAAGCACCAAGGCAAATTGTAAGTCGTCTTCCTCACATTCCCCAAAGAGAAATGTGCCCTAGGAGAGCAGACATACCCAAATCTCTGGTCTACTGGGTATTTATTCTAAGTGAGTGCTCATTATTGGGAGCCTAAGAACCCTGAACATTATCAGTATCTGCCATTCACGGTGAAGGTCACGCGCTCCAGGTATCAATGGGATTGTGGTCGGGCCCATCCTAAGGTTCTTCTCTATTCCCGCGCAAGCAGCTGGCAGGGGTCTCCTTGGCATCAGAACCCCCTCACTGGCTTACTAAGGTAGGCATGGACTAAGTCCCACCATGGTCAGCAGGCCAAGAGGAAAACCGAAACCTCCCCTTGCCTCCAAAGATCACCATCACAAACAGTACTGTCTCTCTGAGGAAAACACAGATCATCCTTACCCCTGGACACTTGGGAGGGGTGTGCTTGGTGATTCCTAGGACGTCCCTCCCCATGGAGTGCAGTGACATGCACAAAATGTCAATGAGTGAGCACGGGTGGTTCTCAGACAGCAGAGAAACCCCAATTTTGTCCTTACTGGAGAAAGCCCGCACGGTGACTGGAAACTGGTGAGAGCTTCTGACCCAGCACGCCTATCAGATGTTCTCCTTTATTCCTTTCCAGCCCTTCTGCAAAGTCGTCGCCCATCAATTGGTCCCTTCGGACACGTCCCACAACCGCTCGTTGAAACGGTCCTACTGGTAGACCAGGAAGACGAGCAGTAACAGCTACACTGTGGGTTTCTTTTCATGGCTTTTCTGCACCAAGAGATCCCTGGAGGGCTAGAAGTGTGCTCATTCATCATCTAGCACATGGTCCTGAAGCAGGAATGATACTCAGACATTATCAAATGCATATGGAGCTCACCAGAGAACTGGGCTGGGAGCTGTGTTGTCATTGGACGCAACTTCACATTCTCTCCATTCGGGAAAAACAGGGAGATGTTTGAGCTATGCAGGAGACGCATGCGGGGGATATTTAACACTGTACATATCGGCACTTTGAGCTTGTGCCTGGGCACGCACCTGCAAAAGCCACGGGGGTCGGGGAGACAGCCGTGAATATTTACTGCTTCTGCAGGTCAGCAACCCCAATGCCTTTGGGGAACAAGGACCCCTGCCTCCCATCATATGGCACTGAAGAGGGCTCCAAACAGAGAAACTTGCTCCTGTGCTCACATGACCGGGCGAATGACCCAGGTCAATCATAATTCCTTACTGGTGGGAACATTTCAAGTGGCAAGACACAGAAAATTCAATTAAAATGACTTTTGAATGAAGAACACCCAAGTACATTGATACAACACTACACACAGGAATGTACTTTTTTAAAGAACACATAGGACATTGACCAAGCTAGATCATATTCTGGGAAGTCAAACCTCAACAAATTTAAAAGAATTAGATCATACAAAGTATATTTTCTGACCACAAAGCAATTAAACTAAAAAACCAAGAACAAAAGACATCTGAAATATTCTCAACTATTTGGAAATTAACACACTTCTAAATAACTCATGGGTCAAGGAAAAGTCACAAAGGCAATTAAAACTATTTTGAATTAAATGAAATGAACACAAAAGCTGTAGGATGAAGCTAAAGCAGTACTTAGAGAAAAAAAATTATAGCATTAAATTCTTTTTTTTTTAAAGCTATTTTTTTAAAGATTTTTTATTTATTTATTAGAGAGAGAGAGACTGAGAATGAGAGGGGAGAAGGTCAGAGGGAGAAGCAGACTTCCCGCAGAGCCGGGAGTCCGATATGGGACTCGATCCCGGGACTCCGGGATCATGACCTGAGCCGAAGGCAGTCGCCCAACCAACTGAGCCACCCAGGCGCCCAGCATTAAATTCTTATATAAGAAAAAAGGTATCGGGGCACCTGGGTGGCTCAGTCGGTTAAGTGTCTGCCTTCAGCTCAGATCATGGTCCTGGGATTGAGCCCCACGTTGGGCTCCATGCTCAGCGGGGAGTCTGCTTCTCCTACTCCCCCTCCCTCCTGTTCGTGCTCTCTCTTTCTCTCCCTCCCTCCCTCCCTCTCTCTCCAATAAATAAAATCTAAAAAGAAAAAATGGAAGGTACCAAATCAGTGATCTGAGCTACATTGGGGGGGGGGGCGCGCCTGGATGGCTCAGTGGGTCAAAGCCTCTGCTTTCAGCTGAGGTCATGGTCTCAGAGTCCTGGGATCGAGCCCCGCATCAGGCTCTCTGCTCAGCAGGGAGCCTGCTTCCCCCTCTTCCTCTGCCTGCCTCTCTGCCTACTTGTGATCTCTTTCTGTCAAATAAATAAATAAATAAAATCTTTAAAAAGAAATTGGGGTCACCTGGGTGGCTCAGTCAGTTAAACTGCATTTGGCTTGGGTCATGATCTCAGGAAACTGGGATTGAGCCCAGGCTTCGGGCTCCCTGATCAGTGGGGAGTCTTCTCCCTCTACCTCTGCCACTCCTCCTGCCTGTGCTCTCCCTCCCTCTGTCAAATAAATAAAATCGTTAAAAAAAAATTAGAAGATTAGCTTATACCCAAAGCAGAAAGAAGCAAGTAATAAAGATAAAAGCAGAGGGGCACCTGGGTGGTTCAGTCAGTTGAGCCTCTACCTACAGCTCAGGTCATGATCCCAGGGGTCCTGGGATTGAGTCCCCCATTGGGCTCCTTGCTCAAGTAGGGAGCCCGCATCTCCCTCTGCCTGCGGCTCTTTCTGCTTATGCTGTCTCTGACAAAATAAATAAATAAATAAACCCTGAAAAAATAAAGATAAAAGCAGAAATCAATGAATGAAAACAGAAAAACTATAGAGAAAAAACAGTCAAACCAAAAACTGATTCCTCAGAAAGATCCATAAAATTTATAAACCTCTAGCCTGATTAAGGAGGAAAAGAGAGAGAGAAGCTATAGACGACCAATATCAAGAAACAATGAAAGATCTTACATGTATAGATCTTAGACATTAAAAGCATCAGATAATATTTAAACATTATACCTCTAAATTTGACAAATTTGATGAAATGGACGAATCCTTTGAAAGACAAACTTCCTGGGCCCCTGGGTGGCGCAGTTGGTTGAGCGACTGCCTTCAGCTCAGGTCATGATCCCGGAGTCCCGGGATCGAGTCCCACATCAGGCTCCCAGCTCCATGGGGAGTCCGCTTCTCACTCTGACCTTTTCCCTTCTCATGCTCTCTCTCACTCTCTCTCTCTTTCCTAATAAATAAATAAATAAAATCTTAAAAAAAAAAAAAAAAAGACAAACTTCCTAAGTTCACCAAAGGGGAACTAGATGATCCTGATATTCCTGGAGATAACAGGAAATTGTATTTGTAGCTTAAAAATCTTAAAAAGAAAACTCCAGACCTAGACGGCTTCAGAGGTGGATTCCACCAAACCTTTAGAAATAATACAAATTCTCACAAAATTTTCCAGACGATTGAAGCAGAGAAATTGCTTCCGAACTCATTTTTTAGGCCATTATCCAATATCCATACTTGAAGTAAATATTACAAGAAAAAATAACCATCAGGTCATTATCCCTTATGAACATAGATACAAAAATGGTCAACAAAATATGAGGAAGGTGAATCCAGCCAATCTATATCATGATAAAGTAAGTGATCCTGGAAATGCAGAATTGGTTCGATATTCAAAAATCAATTAACGGAATCAATAGACTAAAGGAGAAAAGCCACATGAATATATCGAAACAAGAAAGAAAGAGAAAAAAAACCTAAAAAAGCATTTGACAAACTTCAACAACCCATGATAAAAACTTTCCACAAACCAGGAGAAGGAACATCCTCACCCTGATCAAGTTCAATTACAAAAGAACCTACAGCTAACATCGTACTGAATTGTGAAAAACTGAAGGCTTTCTCCTAATATCAGGAACTGTCTCCAAGACTGTCTGCTCTCATCACTTCTATTCAACATCACACCCGAGGCTCTAGCCAGTGGAATAAGGGAAGAAGAAACAGAACTTACATCGATTGATGATCAAGAATAAAACAATTCACGGATGACATGATTATGTAGAATATAAAAGAGTTCACTTTTTTAAAACTTCTAGAACTAGGGGTCGCCTGGGTGGCTCAGTTTGTTAAGGGTGGGACACTTGATCTCAGTTCAGGTGTTGATCTCAGGGTGGTGAGTTCAATCCCCGCCCTGGGCTCCACATTGAGCCCACAGCCTTCTTAAAAAATTTAAAAAGCTTCTAGAACTAATAAATGCTTTCAGCAAGGTCACAGTATGCAATGTGAATTCAATCAATTACTAGCAATGAACAATTAGAAAATGAAAGATTCTGAAGTGCCTTTTACAAGGGCACTAAAAAATCATGAGATGTGTAGGCGAAAATCTAACAAAATATGTGCAAAATCTGCATGCTGGAAAAGATCAAAAACCGATGAAAGAAATCAAATAAGGCCTAGGTAAATGCAGAGATATTTTATATTCATGGGTTGGAAGATTCCATATTGTTAAGATGTAAATCACACCAAAAATCGATCTGGAAGTTCAGTATGATTCCAATCGAAATCCTAGAAAGATTTTTGTAGAAATAGACAAGCTGATTGTAAAATGTACAGGTAAAGGCAAAGGAAGTAAAGGGGCGAAATAATTTTTAAAAGAAGAAAATAGGACTCTTGCTCGGTGGCCTGCTTTGTAAAGACATTAGAAGTTAGCACTCCGTCCTAACAAGCAAGGAAAGCAAAAGGCCGCACAGAAACCCGAACAAACTGAGAAATGGACACGTCTTCTCAGATCCTCCAGAGAAGGGAGATGGAGACAGAGCAGGGCTGCGCTCTGGCAGCAGACGCCATACGTCCTTGAGTAGGTGTCTTGCAGGGACGCGGGGACAGGAGAGTTAGCGAAGGGGGACGGGGAAGACTGGTAAGACCAGACCCAGCCTGTGTGCACCCCGGCGGCCCCCCGGGCGCTGACCCTGCACCGACTCCTTCCCTCCTTCTAACACTAGAAGCGGCGCCCCGGGTGGAGACCCAGCGCGCTGGGGAGCCCCGTGATGCACGAGGAGGCACGGTGTGGCCCCTGCACCTGCGCGCCCCCTTTCCGGGGTCCCTCCTGGCTCAGCTGGGCTCCTGGCCCGCCACACCCTCTGGGGAAGCCTCCCTGGGCCTTTGAACCCAGCCAGCCTGAAGGACCCTTCCTCTTGTGCTGTCTCCCTCATCGCTTTCTCCTGCTTGGAGCGCCCCACGACCTCAGACGGGAACCAGGCCGCGCACCCCCGCCCCCATCAGCGGGGCCCACAGATGGAGAGGGAGCCACAACTCACCGGGACAGCGCCGGGCAGGGAGACCAAGCTGCGGGGCCTCTGACGGTCCTGAGGGGTAACAACTGGGGGGGGGGGGCAGAGATTGGAGAACCCCTACGTTGGGGGTTTTGCCTCCAGGAGCCTACCAGGGCCTTGGTGGTGAGAGTTCGAGAAGTTCCGAGCTGCTTCCGGTGGGGGAAGGGTGGCGGCAGGCTGTTAAGGGGCACACCCCGCCTGGGGGAAGGGAAATCCGCACCTGCGGCCCCTCCAGCCTTCCCAGCCCGCCTAGGGAGGGAACGAAATCAGAAGCACCCGGGAGAGGCAGGCGAAGTGCAGGCCGAGGCGGGGGGCGCAGCCTCATCCCCCACCATGGACCCCACCCGCGGGGCTCCAGAGCTTCCCCACACCTGTCCGCAGCGCTGCAAAAGGTCCCTTCACTGCAGTGCCTTTTACCCCGCACATCATGCCCACCTGTCCACAAAACAAAGGCCTAATAAAAGGTGGGAAATACAATTTAAAGAGACAGAGCAAACATCAGAACCAGACTCAGAGATGGCCGGGAGGCTAGAATGATGAGACAGGGAAATCTTAAAAATTAAGATTGATATACTAAGTGTGTTTTGTTTTGTTTTGTTTTGTTTTTTGTTTTGTTTTGTTTTGTTATGTTTTGAAGTAGGCTCCACATCCAACTGAGACTCAAAACCCTGAGATCAAGAGTGGCAGGTTCTACCAACTGAGCCAGCCAGGGGTCCCCATATGCTAAGGGTTTTAATGGGGAAAATAGACAGCATGCAAGAACACAGGGATAATGTAAGCAGAGAGATGAAAAAATACAAGAGAAACGCTGAACATCAAAAACTATAACAGAAAGAATGCCTTTGATGGGCTTATGAGCACACTGGGCACAGCTGGAAAAAGATTCTCAGAGCTTGGAGATGGACAGTAGAAACTTCCAAACTAAAAAATCAAAGAGAAAAAAAAAAAAAGAAAGAAAAGAAAAAGAAACCCTGGGAAGAAAAGGGAAGAGAATATTCATGAACAGTGGGACAACCACAAAAGTAACATACCCATAATGGGAAGAGATGAAGGACAAGGGAGAAAGAAGACATTTCTGAAAAATAATGATGGAGAATTTCCCCCAAAATTAAAGTGAGAGAGATGCCAACCCACCGGCCCAAGGAGCTCACAGGATATCCACATTTATCCACGCAGGATAAATGCCAAAAAAAACCCAAAAATAAAATAAAATAAAACACCCCTAGGTATATTATATCCAAACTTCAGAAAATCAAAGATAAAGAAAAAATGTTGCAAGAAACCAGAGGAATGACCCACCTTACCTACAGAAAAGCAAAGTTAAGATTTCTGTCTAGCTTCTCCTCAGAAACCATGCAAGGAAGAAAAGAGTGGGATGAAATATTTAAAGTGCTTAAAGAAAATACCCCACCAATCTAGAATTCTGTATCCTGAGCAATTATCCTTTAAAGGTGAAAGAGAAATGAAGACTTTCTCAAAAAAAACAAACACTGAGGGGATTTGTTGCCAGTAGACCTGCCTTACAAGAAATGCTGAAAGAAGTTCTTTAGAGAAGGGGCGCCCGGCTGGCTCAATTGGTGGGACATGTGCCTCTTGATCTCAGGTTGTGAGTTCGAGCCCCATGCTGGGTGTAGAGATTACTTAAAAATAAATCTTTAAAAAAAAGTTCTTTAGAGAGAAGGAAAATAATGTAGGTCAGAAAACCGGATCTGTATATGGAAAATGATGAGCACTGGAGACTAAATAAGTGAAGGTAAATTCCAAACTTTTTTTCCTTATTCTTAACTGATCTAACAGATAGGAGTTTGTTCAAAATAAGATCAACAATGTATTCAATCACGCATTGATACTGTATATGTCTTATTGTGCTTGTATATCATGGAACTTCTTATTATAAGAACCATACCTATAGCCACAAAGCAGTATAGTGTTATTTGAAAGTGTGCTTGGATTCATGGTGAGTGTATGACAAATTCTAGTGCAATTACTAAAAAAAGTAAAAAAAGAAAAAGAAAGAGATACAATGTATATGCTAAGACAGGAGAGAAGATGGAATCATATAAAAAGCGCAACTCAACGACATAGGGCAGAAAGAATGGAAGATGAAAAATAGGAACAAGAATAAAGGCCACAAATAGAAAACTGGAACAAATATGACAGATATTAATCCGGTAATATCAAAGATCACTTTAAATGGAAATGGTCTAAGCACACCAAAAAGACAGAAATTGTCAATGTGGATAAAAAAAAAAAAAAAGACTCATCCATAAGGTGTCTACAAGAAACCCATGTTAAACTTAAAGACACATACAGATTAAAAGTAAATGGATAGAGAATGATAAATAATACTAACACTAAATTGAAAAAAAAAAACCCATGGGAATAGCTATATTGATTTCAGACAGAGCATACTTCAGAGCAAAGAAATTATCAGGGATAAAGACGGCCATCACATAATGAGAAAAGGGTCAGTTCTCCAAGAAGACATAACAATCCTCAACGTGTGTGCAGCTAACAACGGAGTGTCAAAGTGCTGGACACAAACACCGATAGAAGAGCGAGGAGAAACAGATGAACCCACGGTCAAAGTTGGAGGCTTCAAAACCCCTTCCTCACAAATGGGTAGATTCAGCAGGCAGCAAATCAGTAAGGATATGGGGAAATTCACAAGCCATTGATCCGCTGGATATAATCGACATCTATAGATTGAGTAGATTCTTCTCAAGCTCACATGGAACATTTTCCAAAATAGACCACATTCTGGGCCATAAAGCAGAATATAAAAGAGAAAACCATACAATCAATGTCTTCTGTCAGACAACAATGGAATTAAAGCAGGAATCACTAACAGAAAGATAGCTAAAAACTCTAAATATAGGGAGATTAAATAACACACTTATAAATAACATGTGGGTCAAAGATGAAATCACAAGCAAAATTTTAAAACATTTTGAACTAAATGAAAATACAACTTTCGGGGGTGCCTGGGTGGCTCAGTCAGTTAAGCATCTGCCTTCAGTTTGGGTCATGATCTCAGGGTCCTGCTCAGCAGGAAGCCTGCTTCTCCCTCTCCTTCTTCCTGCTTCTGTTCCCTCTCTTGCTGTCTCTCTTTCTCTCTCTCTCTGTCAAATAAATAAATAAAATCTTTAAAAAATAAAAATAAAATAAAATAAAATAAAAATTGGCACAGAAATCAATGAACTTGAGATCAGGAAATCAATAGAAAAAAATCAACAAAATCAAAAGTTGATTCTTTGCAAAGATCAGTAAAATCAATAAGCCTCTAGCCAGGCTAGCTAAGAAAAAAAGACAAGACACAAATTACTACTAATATCAGAAAAGAAAGAGGGGATATCACTACAAATCCCATGGATATTAAAATTATAATCAGGGGGAACCTGGCAGGCTCGGAGCATGAGACTCTTGATCTTAGGGCTGTGGGTTCAAGCCCGACATTGGGCATAGAGATTACTTAAAAATAAAATCTTTAAGTAAGTAAATAAATAAAAATATAATCAGGGCATATTATCAACAACATGCCTGCAAATTTGATAACCTAGAAGAAATGGATGGCTCCCTTCCTTGAAAGATAGAATCAGCCAAAACCCACACAAGAAGGAACAAGAAGGAATTGAATGGGCCTAAATCTATTACAGAAATTGAATTAATAATTAATAACTTTCTAAAACAGAAAGCAATAGGCCCAGTTTGGTTCACTGATGAATTCTACTAAACTTTCTTTCTTTTTTTTTTTTTTAAGATTTTATTTATTTATTTGACAGAGAGAGAGACAGTGAGAGAGGGAACACAAGCAGGGGGAATGGAAGAGGGAGAAGCAGGCTTCCCACTGAGCGGGGAGCCCAATGGGGGCTCAATCCCAGGACCCCAGGATCATGACCTGAGCCGAAAGCAGCCACTTAACAACTGAGCCACCCAGGTGCCCCATTTACTAAACTTTTAAGAAAGAGATTATACAAATTCTCTATCAACTCTTTCAGAGGAGAGAAACAGAGAGAATATTTCCTAACTCATGGCCAGAGGCCAGTATTTTTACCTTCATACCAAAAATAGACAAAGACATTATAAAAAAAGAAGTCTACAGACCTACATCTCCCATGAACATAAATGCAAATATATATGCAACATATAACTATAGCCTATGACTATATATATATATTTGTACATTAAATCTAATATTATGAAAAGAATTATACATCATGACCCAGTGAGATATATCCCAGGTATTCGAAGCTGGTTTAACACTCAAAAATCAATTAACATGATCCATTGTATCAACAGGCTAAAAAAAAAAAAAGAAAAAAAGAAAAACCACATGCATATTACTAAGGATAAGAAGCTGCATATTGTATGATTCCAAATATATGACATTGTGGGAAAGGCAAAACTATGGAGCCAGTAAGGAGATCAGCGGGGTTGATAGAGTTACGGCAGATAGAGAGCACAGACGATCTCCAGGGTAGTGAAATCATTCTGCACCATACTGTAAAGGTGGATATGTAATTTTAAATCTATTCAAACCTAGAGAAGAGGTAACACCAAGAGTCACCCCTTAGGTAAATGGTGGACTTTGGGCGATAATGACGTGTCAATGTAAGATCATCAATTTCAATAAATGCACCACTGTCCCGGGGGCTGTTGGAGGGTGGGGGTTCTGTGCATGAGTAGAGAGAGGCAGGAGGTATTTGAGAAATCTCTGTACCTCCCATTCAATTTTGCTGGGAACCTAAAACAATTAGTTTATTTAAAAAAATAAAAGAAAGTGGTTAAAAGAAAGAAAGAAAAAGATAGTGGCCGGGCCATGAAAAGCCTTGTAAAGAGTGAAGGAGACTGGATCTTATCCCAAGAGCTTTAGGAAATGGGATGACTGCTGTTTCCTGGGGCTTCTGCAACAAATTCTCAAAAACTGGGGATTTAAAACAAGAGAAACGTATCCTCTCGTGGTTCTGGAGGCAAAAAATCCAAACTCAGGGAGCCGGAGGTCCCAACCTTCTCTTAAAGACTTTAAAGGAATCCTTTTTTTGTTTTTTGGGTTTTTTGTTTGTTTGGGTTGTTGTTGTTTTTGTTTTTGCCTCCTCCGTGTTCACCTGCCTCCAATATTCCTTGGCCGTGTCCACCGTAGAACCATCCTCAAATCTGCCCGTATCTTCACAGCGCCTTCTCCTCTGTGTCTTTTGTAAAGACACTTCTCATTGGACTTAGGGCTCACCCGGATAATCCAGGATGATCCCGTTTTGATCTTATAACTATCCTTAAGATAGTTATAACTGCAAAGACCCATTTTCCAAATAGGGTCACATTCACAGATTCCGGGGATCAGGACATGGATCAATCTTTTGGGGGAGCACCCTTCAACCTGCTCTGATGCTAAGCCCCTTAACCCACATCTATTGGGTTGCTGCGTAAGTAAAGCCTCTTTAGGTGACTTCTGAAACCTGCTCGGGCTACACCCAAGCCAAAAAGGTGGGAGAGGTGGCAAATGGGGGTTACTGGACATTACTGAGAATATCCAGTAACAAAATTGAAGGACAAAATTGACGAAATTGACAACGTGACAAAATTGAAGGAAAAATGAACCAGCTGGCCTTACAGAGGTCCAGGGAAGCTTCAGCAGTGAGAAGTCATGAATTATTGCTTTAGATCAGGGGTTGGCAAATATTTTCTGTAAATGACCAGACTGTCAATGTTTTCGGCTCCGCAGGACGTACGGTCTCTGTTGCAACTGCTCAGCTCTGATGTTGTACATCAAAGCAGCCACAGACAGATGTAAAGGAACGAGCGTGGCTCGCTTCCAATATTGATTCCCTATTTACTTATGAAATTTTCCAACTTCCTTTTCAAAAACTGGAGGGGGGCTCATCAGCATGCTGTGCTCATGTGCCCACCTCATGGCTGCAGGGAAGTGAGGGTGTTGGGGGGGGGCACCACAAGAGACGGACCCACCAAAAACAAACGAAAGACTGGAGAATGTGTTGCCCACGGGGGAATCAAGATGCTCTTACAAAACAGAGGGAAAAGGTACGGCCAGAATCCTAGGATCTAGACCAGAGCAAGAACGCGGGGCTGCGCCAGGCTCGGAGGACCCTGTGTGAATAAGGACCATCATGAGGTAGCTCTCGTGAAGCTCACAGTCAAGCTGAAATGGACACCAAAGAAACACACGTGAGTGTCCGGTAACACAGAGAACACACACTCTATCGGAGAGGAATGTAGGTCCGCTACTGAGTGTTTCGATCTCAGCACTATGGGCACTTGGGGCTGGTTCATTCTTTGTTGTGGGGCTGTCCTGTGCCTTGTGGGATGCCTAGACGCACACTCAGACTTGATCCCACTATCCGACTAGATGCCACTATCCAACCCCTCCCTACCCTTCAGTTGTCACAACTAAAAGTATCTCCAGACACTGCCAAATGGCCCCCCGGTGGGGGGGGGGGGCGTGCCCCTCATAGAGAACCCCTGGTTCATGACGAAATACAGTAGGGGAACCTGTCCCCTTCTGGGGAGTCAGGAAGGCTACCCCCAGGGAAACGATGGATGAGTCGAGGTCTAAAGGATGGAGAAAAGTTACCTAGACCAAGAAAAGAGGAAATCACAACCCAGGCAGAGAGAATACGGCAAATGCAAAGCCTCTGTGGCTGGAAAGGGTGACATGCTGAGGAACTGACAAGGGGATCACAAGGCTGGAAATAACCCCATGCAATTGGGGGGGGTGTGTGCGTGCGCGCATGCGCCTACGAGTGCACGGGAAGCCACTGAGATACCTTAGCAGACCAGAGACAGGAAGAGAACTAAAACAAACAAAACGGAGCAACTACAAGAACAAAGGCCGCATAGCAGTGGAAGGAGAGGCAGAGGGGCGAGGAGGCAGAGGGGCGAGGAGGCAGAGCGGCGAGGAGGCAGAGGGGCGAGGAGGCAGAGGGGCGAGGAGGCAGAGCGGCGAGGAGGCAGAGGGGCGAGGAGGGGTTTGTTATCTCTGGTCCAGGGGACAGAAGACCGACCTCTTGGTGGCGTTGAGGATGCAGAAAAGTAAAAGGATTCAAGGTCAGAGACATTAGGTGATGAGTTGAAAATGTGGTAAAAGGGACAAATTTGGGGCATGACCTTTAGGTTTCGCCCTTGACCAGAAGTGGTGGTACTGCTCGCCAGCGTAGATTAATTAATTCATCTTTAGACACTAAAGCAACCTGCGTTCCTGGAATAAATCTCACCCACTCATAGGCTCTGGTCCTTTTTACGTGTTGCTGGGTTTGGTTTAATTCATTCTTTTCCTAATTCCTTGAAGGGGGAGATTAGGTGATGGATTGGAGACCTTTCCCTTTTTTCCAAGATAGGCATTTACAGCGGTAAATTTCACCGTAAGCGCTGCTTCGGTTACATCCCTTATGTTGTGTTCTTAATTCTCCTCAGAGTTATTTTTTTACTTCTCCTGTGATTTCTTCTTTGATCCATAAATTACTTAGAAATGTTGTTTCATTTCGAAAAATTTTAGGTTTTCCTAGGTATCTTTCAGTTGGGGGTCTCCATTTTAATTCCGTTGTGACCAGAGAATATACTTCGTATGATTTTAATCTTTAAAAATTTGAGTCTCATTCTGTGGTCCAGCTGATGGTCAATCCTGGAGGACGTTCCATGTTCTCTTGAAAAGAATATGTATTCTTTTTTTTTTTTTTAAGATTTATTTATTTTCTTTGAGAGAGAGAGAGAGCGTGAGTGTGTGGGGGGGAGGGGGGAAGGCAGTGGGAGAGGGAGAAACAGCATCCCAAGCAGACTCCCCACTGAGCACGGAGGCCCACTTAGCCCTTGTAACCACCGTCCTACTTTCTTTCTATGAATTTGGTTATTTTAGGTATCTCCTAGAAGTAGATTCATAAAGTATTGACCTGTCTATGACTGACGTATTTCATTTACTGTGATGTCTACAGGTTTATCTATGTCATCACATGTGATAGGATTTCCTTCCCTTTAAAGACTGGACTATTCCATTGTATGTGCCCACCACGCTTTGTTTACTCAGTCATCCACCAGTGGACCTTTGGGTTACTTCCACTTCTTGCCAGTTGTGAACATGAGAATGCAACTATCTCTTTGGGACTCTGCTTTCCATTCTCTTGGATATATACTCAGAAATGGAATTGCTAGGTCACACAGTAATACTGTTTTTAATTTTTTGAGGGACCGCCATATTGTTTTCCACAGCTGTTGTGCCATCTTACGATCCTCCTCTTGTTGACTTTTTTGCCCAGTTGTTTATTAATTATTGAGTGAGGCACTGAAATTACTAACTAAAATTACTGGATTGTCTGTTTTTCCTTTCAGTTAAGTCAACCCTTCCTTCACTTCTTGAAGTTGGGTTAATCAAGAGAGGTTGATAATGTCCACATACATGTATAATTGTTATCTCTAACTCATGTATTGACTGTTTATCATTATGATCTGTCTTAAAGTCTATTTGTCTGATATTTTTTTAAAGGTTTTAGTTATTTATTTGAGAAAGAGAGGCGGAGCACAAGCAGGAGGGAGGAGCAGAGGGAGAGGAAGAAGCAGACTCCTCGCTGAGCAGGGAGCCCGACATGGGGCTCCATCCCAGGACCCCAGGATCATGACCGGAGCTGAAGGCAGATGCTTAACTGACTGAGCCACCCAGGTGACCTTATTTGTCTGATACTAATACAGAAACTTCAGCTTTCTTATGGTTACTGTTCGCATGGTACATCTTTTTTCCTATCCCTCTGCTTTCAATTCATTTGTGTCTTTGAATCTATGGTGTTTCTGTTTATAGATAGCATACAGTTGGGTCTTGCTTTTTCACCCATTCTGACAATCTCTGTCTTTTTAAGTATTTAGTCTATTCACATTTAAGGACATTGCTGGTATGATTAGATTTATGCCTGTCATTTTACTATTTGTTTTTCTATTTGTCATATGTCTCTCTTTGTTCTCCTTTGCTGTCTTATGTTAAATATGTTTTCATGAATCACTTTGATTTGTTGGTTAATTCTTTTTTTTTTTACTATTTTTTGAGTTATTTTATTAGTGGTTGTTCTAAGGATTACAACACGCATTTTAATTTAGCACAGTCTGCTTCAGAATACTAAATTTTCAATAACATACAGGAACTTTCTCCAAGCATGTCTCATTTTTCTCCCCATCCTTTGTGCCATTATAAACCCATTCACACAGCGTTAGAATTATTGCTTTGCCCAGTCTTATACATTTTTAAAAGGCAAGAGAAGAGATGAAACCTACTTATAGAATCTTTTGTATTTACCATTTCTGGTATTCTTCGTATCTTCTCATGAGTTCAAGTTACTGTCTAGTGTTAATTTCAACTTGAAGAACTTCCTTTAGTATTTCTTGGAAAGCAGGTCTGCTAGCAACAAATTCTTTCAGTCTTTGTTTATCAGCGAATGTATTTATTTCACCTTCATTTTTTTCTATTTGCTAGCTATAGAATTCTTGCTTGACCATTTGTTTTATTTCAGCATTTTGAGTATGTTATCCCACTGCTCTTGGTCTCCATTATTTCTGGCGAGAGGTCAGCCATCAATGATATTTCCCTTGTTACTGCTCCTTTTGATGTCCATTTGCCTGGTAAATGTTTCTCCATCCTCTTGCTTTCAATCTGCAGGTGTCTTTGGGTCTCAAATGAGTCTCTTGTAGGCAGCATATGGATGGGTCTTGTTTTTTTTATCCATTCTGACACCCTAGGTCTTTTGATGGGAACGTTTAGTCCATTTACGTTTTCAAAGTAATTATAGATAGATATGTATTTAGTGCCATTTTCTTACTTCTTTTGTCATTATTTCTGGAGATTTTTCTCTGTTCCTTTCTTGTCTTTGTCACTTTTGGTCTTTCCCTTGTTGCTTTCCGGAATAAGAGTGTCCTGGTGCGCCCAGCTGGCACAGCAGGTGGAGTGTGTGACTATTGATCTCAGGGTTGTGAGTTCAAGCCCCATGTTGGGTGCAGAGGTGACTTAAAAATAAAATCTTAAAAAAAAAAAAAAAAGAGGAGCCTCCCCAGGCAAAAATGTCACCGATTGCACCCTGTTCTTAACTGAAGTTTAGTAATTTTCATTAATAAACCTTCTCAGTTATTTGTATGCCTTCGACCAATTTCCAGTGGGTTATAATGGCATTTTTGATAGTTTTGTCCAGCTTTTTTTTAAAAAAAATATTTTATTTATTTTAGATAGAGAGAGTGAAAGAGAAGCATGAGTTGGGAGAGAGAGCAGAGGCAATGGGAGAGACAGACTCCCCACTGAGGCGGGAGCCTGACACAGGATTTGATCGCAGGACCCTGGGACCATGACCTGACCTGAAGGCAGATGATTAACCAACTGATCCACCCAGGTGCCTCTGTTTTTCTTTTTTAAAAAACACTCTGGAAACCTGTATTAGTTAAGTATTGTTCATAAGAAATGGCCTCAAATTTATTGGCTTAACACAACACATATTTATTATCTCATAGTTTCTATGGGGCAGAAATTTAGAAGCGATTTAGCGTCATGTTTCTGATGCAAGTTCTCTCATGAGGTTGAAGTCAAGTTGTCACCTGGAAGTGGACTGGGGCTCAAGATCCACTTCCAAGTTCACTTCTTTGGTTATTGTAGGAGGCCTCCATTCCTCACCATCTGGATCTCCCCAGAGGGTCACCCATGACCTGGCATCTGTCTTCCTCCAAACCAAATAATGCAAGAGCCAGTGTGGCCAACATGGACCTGGTCTGAGAAGCTTCATAGCTCTCCTACCCCACTGCATTCATTAGAAGGGAATAGCTAAGTTCAGCCCACACTCAGGGGGAGGGAAAATTAAGCACCACCTCTGGAAGAGAGGAGTACTAGAAAACTTTGTGATGGCAAATGAGTCACTTTGGAGAAGCAGAAGGAAATTACGGGGTGGGAACTGTACTTTCTAAGTCATTATAGGCACAGCTGTCAGATTATTCGCATCATATTAAGCTTTGTCCATGTGATTTTCCTGCTCAAACACCTTCATAGTCTTCCACTGTCTGTGCCTTCCAGGATGAAGGCTAGAATCTGTAGCATGTATGTAATTCAAGGCATTCCGGGATCCCACGCTACCTTCCAGTCTTGTGTCCCAACTCCCTCTCTCCCTTTCCTGTGGATCGACCGAATGGAGCCATTCTTCTTCTTCTTCTTTTGCCTTTCCTTCTTGTTCCTTCTCCCCAAAATGCTCTTTCCTCTGATCTCAACATGTTCAAATCTTTCAAGTACCGGCCAGAACCATTTATCCCACGGAACAGCCCCATCTCAGCCAGAGACTGTAAGAGCTTCCTCTTCTGAATTCTAGAGAGCGCATCAACACTTGCCTCCCAACACACCACCTTCCCCCTCATGGTAAAGCATCGCCACACCTGTCATGTCTCCTCCACGGGTTCTTGGCTCCTTGGTGGCATACTCCCCTTGGTCACCTTGTCCCCACCCCTCACCCCTGCCTTGGCACCGAACCTTGCATCTAGAAGGTCAGTAAGTCCTTTCCGTGGAAATTCTCCACCAGAGTTTCTCTTTGTCCATTTCATTTGCACCCTAAGGACATAAATTAGAGCAAAAAATAAGGGGAGCTTTGCAATCTTTGGCTTTTTTTTTTTTAATGATAAAGTGATTTTGCTAAATTAAACAAGAAAAAGCTTTGTGGATGTTTGGAGCAGGGACTGTAATGGAGTAAGGTTAGATGGATTTGTTCAAGGCTATTGCAGAGGTCTGAGCGAGGGTTGGTGCAGACCTGGACCAGATAGGAGCGGTGAAGACAGAAGTGGATAGATTTGACATATGCTTTTAGAGCAGAACTGATAACAGAATTTGCCTTAGCATCAGATGGGGGTGGGGCAGCATAGAATTGGAGCTGGTGGCCCCATTTCCTATGGGAAGAAGACTACAGAAGCACCACGTTTGGGGTACTCATGTGGATGTGGAGATGCCCATAGGATCTAATGGTAAGGCCACCAAGGGACAATTAGGTCAGTTCGATCCCAGGAGACACAGGGCTGGTTACAAATGTAACGAATGTGGGAGTTCTCCGCATCTACATGGTTTTAAGATGTGGGATGGGTGAGATTCCCCCAGGAAGAGATTGGGAGCAGAGGAGGGTCCAAGCCTAGGTCCCAAGGACCGGCAAGGTCTAGACCACAAGTGGAGGGACATCTCCGGGGAGAAGTCTGAGAAGGAAGAGCTGAGGAGGTAGGCAGAGAACCAGGAAAGGGTGTTGCTTTGGATGCAGGGAAAGGACAGTATTTTGAGAAGGTTGGAGTTACCTGTGCCTGTTACTCTTGCACCGTCAACTAGATGAAGATGGGGCCGTGTTTCTGGAGAGGGCAAGCTGTTGACATCGGCAGGTGTGGTTCAGTGGCATGAAGGAGACAGAAGACAGACAGGAGCGGCTGAAGCGAGAAAGCAAAATGAAGAATGTAAACATTCGGGTGTTCGTTATATGCTCACTGGTAAGACCCTGGACGCCCCGCCATCTGGCCTGCTAACGCTCTTCCACGTGTCTGCTTGTTCTCACACCTGCCTCCCGTTCTCAGCCACCATCCGGTCCCACCTGGACACACCCAACAGCATCCTAGCTCATCCCCAAACCTTTACTTTGCTCCTTCACATCCTTCCTCCACGGCAGCCAGAATGACCTTCGGAAAACCCCCCATCTGATCCCGTCACTCTTGTGTTTCAAAGTTTTCCACGGTCACCCACCCCATTACCCTGGGGATAAAGTCTAAACTGCTTGCAAGTGTCCAGGTCTTCTCCTGCCTCCCACCCTCCCCCCAACAACCTCCCTTTTCATGTCTGACCTCCAGCTGTGTTTCGTGCTGTGCCCCATTTTCTGTCCTCTATTCCAGACTGAAGTCTTGGCTTAAACATAATTTCCCCAGGAAGACCTTCCTTGACCTCTCCTTGAGCCCGCTCCCCTCTACACTATCACCTGAGATGGCTTTTCTTTTCTTTTCTCTGCCATTAGCCCTAGATCGCCTGTGTCTGTGGTTTATAGCCCCAGAGCCGCACAGAACACCGGGTAGGCACTCAATAAATACTTCTTGACTGGATTAAGCGAAACCGACTTCTCCTTTCCGTGGAAATTCTCCACCAGAGTTTCTCTTAAACCGGAAAGTATCTTCAATGACTTTATTTACTGTAAGTAATGCAAGCTAATTTGGACATTTTAGATAAGGCTTTTCAAAAAACAAGAGGCCAACAATATCTCAGGAGGCAAGCCCTACAGACTCAATTATATTAAATCATTGCGACTTATAGACTGAATGTGATGCTTTCATTAAAGATTGTTTGTTAATCCATTTAATAATGAGTAACCTATTGAGGTTGAACGAGAGGTGAGTGAAATAATCCCTGATTCTGTAGGAATAATTAGTTATACAAATATTAATTTGCCTGCTCTCAAGTCAGTCACTATTAAAAAACAAAAATCCAAGAGGAGTGGTAGTAATTTAAGAGCCATCCGTTCTTTGCAACATTTTCAGAAAACAAATGAAAACGAACCCTGAAACAAGCCAACAGCAGGGGCACTCATTAACTTAATACACTTTAGTCCTGTGAATAGAAAGAAGCTAGAGCTTGATTCATGGAATCCTGAGCTGCAGACTTCCACATCCAGCCACCCCTGCACTGCGCATGGGTGTCCTGACGGCACCTCCAATTTGGCGCATCCCAACTTGAACTCGAGTGAAATGTATTATGGTCCTCCTCCTGGGCTCCCTGTTTCCACAGCGTGTGGCCCCATGCCCACAGGCTAGAGGTCTCAGCAACATCTTCCTGGGCCCGCTGCTAGGCCACCCCCCCAAAGTGTCAAGTTGCACATCCTGGGGACAGGCCTTGCCTACTTCATCTGGGCTTCTCCCTGGCTGGCCAGTTACCAGTGCCTGTGGCCTTTGCATTCCCAGGACACATGGCAAGCCTGGGCCCCTACAGGGCTCTCTTCTTGGTCCAAGCTCCCTTGACTCCTTTTGTCGTATGACTCTCAGCTCAAATATAAGTTTCACAAAGAAGTCTTGTCTGACGGCCCAAAGCCGGCCTCGCTCCTAGTGTCACGGGACGCCAGCACTTGTCACCCTCTGTTATTAGTTTTGTTTGCTCCCTGCTCAGCCCCATCACTAGAATGTGGGCTTCCCCAGGACGAAGCTCCTGCCCAGTTTGTTCACCAAGGAGCTGCAGGAGTAGCGCAGAGCCAGACTCAATAAACAAGAGTCAAATGAATGAGAGAAGGAATGAATGAACCACAGGTAAGCCCTCTGGAAAGGGTCACCATTACCATTACACTAGAGCTCATGTCTCTAATGCTCTTCCTTACGGATGCGTGGGCTTTATCTCTCAAAGCATCCAGATCTGAGCATCTCAAATCTTCCCGTGAGGGTCAGCCCTCGATCCCTTTTATATCTCCTACTACGTGCAGGAAACTATGCTTTGGGCTTAAAAAGCATCATCTTAATTATCCTTAACAACTACCCCACGAGGTAGGCCCTCTCTTCTAGGGCTACATTATGACATTTGGGAGCACTTTGCCTTCGTAGGCCCTTCTTCCATAAAGAAATATTTAAAATTATATATTACATGGTGTCAGTTCTTTATACCAACTATACAAATATAATCCAGGCTGAATTCATCGTTATACTACTTATTGATAGTCTGATTTTAAAAGAAATGAAAACATTTTCGTGGGTCCTGGACACTGTGCCCCGTAAATCAGCCCTGCTCTTGTCCCGGTTGTCAGATGAGAAAACCGATGCTCTCAGAACCGAAAGTCACGGGGAAGAAGGAGTGGAGCGCGGCCCCGAACCCAGGTCAAGAGTGAGCCTGTTTTAAACTTCTATCCGGAACTCAAACCCTTGGGAGCCACTCAGGCGGTGTTCCCCGATCTTTTCGGGGTGTTTCATCCTCCCCGGGACCCTAGAGCCACGAGCGCGGGGCCGCCCTCTGAGCCCCGCCCCCTCGCCCAGGCCCCGCCTCCGCCGGCTCCCGCCCAACCCTGGGCGCCCAGAGCCACGACTAAGGAGTCGCTCTCTGGGCCCCGCCCACTCGTCCAGGCCCCGCCTCCGCCAGCTCCCACCCAACCCTGGGCGCCCGCAGGCACGACTAAGAAGCCGCTCTCTGGGCCCCGCCCCTCCCCCTGCCCCAGGCGCGCGGCCGCGGGGGGCGGGACCGCGGGACCGCGCGTGCGCTCGCCCGCCTCCCCGCCGTGCGCATGCGCGTTGTTCGCGCGCGCTCACGGGAGAGGATGGCGGGGGCCGCGCCGGGCGCCATCATGGACGAGGACTACTTCGGGAGCGCGGCCGAGTGGGGCGACGAGGCGGACGGTGGCCAGGTGAGGGGGGCTCCGGGCGCCCCCGACGAGGACTGTTGGTCTCCGTCGCCGGCGGGCCGGCCCCGCCCCCGCCGCTCCCGGCCCCGCGGTCGCCGTTCAAGCACAGAGTGCCCCGCCCCCTCCCCGCCCCGGAGCGCGCCCCCTGCGCCCCCGGAGCGCCCGCCGCCCGCCTTCGCCCCCCGGCCAGCGGGGACCGCCCAGAGTGCCGCGGCCTCTCTGGGCCTCGGTCCCCTCCTCTGCAAATGAGTTGGGGCGGGGGCGGGGCCGGGCTGGGGGGCCTCCTCCCCGGGGTCTGGGCCTTAGCGGTGCTGACCACCCGGTCGTGACCCGAGGGGCCCGCTGACACTCCTCTGGGGCCAGCCTCAGTGCCAGGCGCCGGTGCTTCCTGGCCCCCAGAGGCGGGTAGGGAGCAAATTCGAAGGATTGGGCTCACAGCCCCAAGTTTGAACAACTCAAATCTTTGAAAAAGTCCAAGTCAGCATCGTGAGGGGAAAAGTGGAACTCTGGTCTTTCTTCCATGTGTTTCGATGTTTGTAAACCATACTTTTCAGTGTTTGGGGCTGATTCAGTGAGTCCTCGGGCCAGGTGACACCCAAAGGATCTTCCATCGTTGACTCGAGGGTTTGGGTATGGAGGCCGGGGGTGGTCGTCCCCAGATCCCCGCCCCCTTCCCCAAGCCAGATTGGAAAATCAGAGCTGGGGGGGCTCTAGCTCTGCCAGTGTGGCCCAAGTTCAGTCTAATCTGAAAACCCACCCGAGGTGCATGTTCAAAATGCAGCTTCTCAGGTCCCTCCCCTGGGGACCCGTCCTGCTGGCCTGGGCACTTGCTTGTTAACAAGAGCCAACATCAGCAGTGGGAAGTACTGAACTCACATTTTGAAGGAAGAGGGGATGCAGTGGGGCGTGCGCCATTGGAAGGGGGCAGTGGCGCAGGGAGGGCCTTGGAGCAGAGGTCCAGAGATGCAAAGATAGGTGTTGTGTTCCTGGCTGAAAGGAGTCCTGTGTGGTGAGCTGCCTGGCGGACGCAGTGGCAGGAGGTTCTGCAAGGGAACGTGTTCTGAAGGGCCTTTGATGGCTGCTGACAAGCGTGACTTGTTCAGGACTTTGGGGCAGGGAATGAAACCACGAGGCTCCCAGGAGGGTAGACGAAGGCAGATCTAGCCGAGAGCCTGTGCTGGCTAGGGGCTTCCCCGCATTATCTCCTTCCACTCGCCGGCTTTTGAGTTGGGGGTCACTGTGCTCGTTTTATAAATGAGGAAAGTGAGGCAAAAAGAGCGAGTGACCCACTCAAGATTGCGAAACTAGGAAATGGAAGGATGGGGATCCAACCCAGGTCCTTTTGTCTCCGCTGCCACTTTATCAAACTGCTGGACCGCCAACATGATGTAAGTGAGCTTCGCGGTGGCTTCGTGCTTCGAGCATCCTGTTCAAAATGTCATGTCACTTGACACATTGAGCCCTTCAAGTTACAGAGTGTTACAACTGAGGCGTATCGAAGGGCCGGCTAGACCTGTGCCCTCACTTTATAACCTGATAGTCCAGTTTAATGCCCTGGCTTAGGCAGCTAGGAACGACAGGAGGTTGGGGAACTTTAATCACGATAAAAATTCAGCCCACTGACCCTAAAAGGCTCTTGGTGATGAGGGGTGGACCAGATGTTCTCTTCATGTTCATTCTCACTGCTTGGAGGAGGAGGAGGAAGTCAAGAAAGGGGTGACGTGAGCTGGGTCTTGAAAGATGGTGGTAGGTCAATTTTTGTGACACAGATTCTCTTCACGTGATGCCATCTTATTGGATTTGAGAGGCAGGAAGATGTGTAAAGAGGCTATAGTGATATTAAATCCAGATGCTAGAAGCTGAGAGCTACTCAACTCAAATGGTTGAGTCTGGCTTCAGCTTGGCAGGAGGTGAGACTGGCCAGGTGAACAAGTGCAAGGCTAAAGTCGTGCTGGAGGTTGGATATCTTTTCTGAGGGAGATTGGAAACTCGAAGCAAGAGAGAGAGGTCAGATTCGTGGTTTATGGAGATTGTCGTGGCATCCGTGTGGAAGACCATTGACAGGAAGAAACGAGACCGAGCCATTAGGGGCATATGGCTACTGCAAGTGGTGCGCAACGTAAGGAATGGTAAAGACGGGAAGAAGGGCCAGATTGGGTGGATGTGTGGGAGCCGAAACTGAGGATGACTCCTAGCTTTCTGGGTTTGGGGTAACAGGTAGTTGAGGGAATCCTTTACTAAAATACAGGTTGTAGGAAGATCTGTTGAGAGGTCAGTTGTGGACCTCATGAGTTTGGAGAACTAGTGGGCATCAGGACGGAAATAAGAATAGACTGCTGACACTTGAGTCTAGAGCTCAAGAGAGAGATCCAGGCTAAATTCTACATTTATGAACAGGGAGGTGGCATTACCCAAGAGAAGATGTAGAAGAGCATAGGGCCCAGGGAAGAATCCCAAGAATACAGACACCCAAAGATGAATCTCAGGTTAAAGGCCGGCTTGCCTTCACAGCCTTGCTCAAGGCTCCCCGGTCTCCGTAGAAAGAATCCGTTTTCAAAGCACTGCTTGCAGAATGTTAGTCTAGACCAGGGGTGGGCAGACTTTTCTGAAAAGGGCCAGATAGTGAATATTTTAGGCTCCGCAGGTCCCTGTCACAACTACTTAACTCTCCCATTACAGGGAGAAAGCAGCCATAGACAATATGTAAAATTAAAAAAAAATTTTTTTAACGGGTATGGCTGGGTTCTAATAAAGCTTTATTTACAAAAACAGAAGGACTAGATTTGGCCCTGAGCCATAGTTTGCTGATTCCTGGTCCAGGTCTTACCCCATTATGTTAGTCACCTGGAGGTTAGTCTCTCTTGATTTGTGAAGTCCTTTGGTGGAAAAAGCCGAATCTTGTCTCATGTCCTAGGTTTCCTGGTGACAAGTACAGCATCAGTACAGAGTAAGTGTTTACAAAGCATCTGCTTGTTAGTTGGGACGACAGCGTTCATGCGGGACGGACCTCGATGTCATCACATCATCGTCCAGCTTTGTTCTTAGATTCGGTGACTTGCCCGAGGTCGTTTCCACCTAGAACAGGGACTGGTCTCCAGCCAGGTCTGCCAATGTGAGGCAAGTCTGTGACCTTCACTTTCTAACAGCGTTGATGGCTTATGCCTTTAGGAATTGCTTCAATGGTCTTTGTTGGAGGAAAGCATTGAAGGGCACATATGAAATAGTTGTTGTGAAAACAATAACTGGTATCTATTGAATTCTTACTAAATGGCAGGTATTCTGCTCGATTCTTCCAGAAATTAGATTATGGAGTCCTTACAACAGACGGATGGGAGCAGTCACTATTAGTACCTTTAATAGAGGAGGAAACGGCCACCCCGCCAGCTTAGGTGACTTGTGTGGCCACTGTGCACGCGTGCGCCAGGGTGGGGGCATGGCATAAGCACGCTTGCTGTGATTCTCCATTCCATTTTTGTCGCCTCCCCTTACTTGTCCCGCCCGCTTCACGAGACTCATGAAAGTCAACGAAATCATGTACATGGGCCACTTTTGAAAGGGACAGGGTGATGCAGATTTAAGGTGAGATTACGGGATACTTGTATTAATGAAAAACTCACATGGCTCTTTTTACCACCAGCAGGAGGATGATTATGGAGAGGGAGAAGATGACGCAGAGGTCCAGCAAGAATGCCTCCATAAATTCTCTACCCGGGATTATATAATGGAGCCCTCCATCTTTAACACTCTGAAGAGGTGTGTGAGAAAGGCATTGGTAACTTAGAGACCATTTGTCAGAGATCCGGAGGATGGTGTGCAAAAGTGAGAGCAATGTGGTCTTGGAATGGAAGGATGCTAGTCCCCCCTCCCCTTTAAAAATCGTAGTATCCTAGCTATCTTGTCATTGATCCCCGTGCCTATCTACATTCATTTGAGTGCTGTAGCTTTTCTGTTACTTTTTCTAGGTATTTTCAGGCAGGAGGGTCTCCGGAGAACGTTATCCAGCTCTTATCTGAGAACTACACGGCTGTGGCCCAGACCGTGAACCTGCTGGCTGAGTGGCTCATTCAGACAGGTGCGTTGTGGGTGGCCCCCATCCTAACTGGTCACTTCCCCCCTCCGCCTTTTTTATAGACCTTTGGATCATTTTAATGCCGATAAATTGGAAAGGCCTTGTTTGTTTTCCTGGTTTTTAAAGACTTCTCTACGTCGGAACTGAACTTCTTACCCATCTTCGTCTGCTGGATTCTTATCTTTGATTCGGTAATTGAGGTTTACAGATAGCCCGCAAATATGATTCTCATTGAGCCGTTTGCCCTGCCATGTTGTAGAATTACAGGATTATACGGTGTGCGTTCAGCGTGTCATTTTTAAGAGATCAATTACAGCAAGCGTAATTGATGGATAACATAGGGCTGGGTGTGATTATGGCTTTAGCTAATACGATCACGGTAGAGGCTGTAAGTCTGCGGAGCTGGTGCGGTGACAGCGGGGACAGGCGCTGCCCGGGAGGCGGGCGGTTCGTTGCTGCCGCAGCGCTTAAGGGCAGTGCGCCTCTCGTGGCCGGCGTCTGCTCTCTTCCGCCACAGAGGGTCCGTCTCTCCATCCTCCCGCCTGTCTGCGTCGGCAGTTTGTCCTTGTCCTCACCGGCGCTGCCAGGATGCCGTTGTCCTTTCCGTGTGGGCAGGTATCCCGCTTCTTCTACCCTGTGCTCCTTTTTGAGTCTTACCATTGAATGTGGTTCACAAATAGTCGTTTTTATGCGAGGTCCCAAATCCCGAGTGGTCAGAAGCAATTCTCTGGTCTTTGAGTCCCAAGTAGACTTGCGACCTGTGTACTTGTCCTAAAGCAGGGCGACAGACTGAAGGATTGCCATTTTCCATCTGGTTGTTTCCATTTTCTTGCAGGTGTTGAACCAGTGCAGGTTCAGGAAACGGTGGAAAATCACCTGAAGAGTTTACTGATCAAACATTTTGACCCCCGCAAAGCAGATTCTATTTTTACTGAAGAAGGAGAGGTGAGGAGTCCGTCCTCTCTCTGGAATATGGGTTCCGGGGACCTTGGCTCGTCCCGCGTGACAGCGGAGTGTGCTGTGCTAAGTGAGGGGAGAGTCGGGTCCTAAATGACGGTGCGGGGCGGCTGCGGACTCAGAGCCGCCCTCTGAATGCCCCGCGCAGTGTGGGGGGCCCTCGTGAGCCGAGAGGCGCCCGGGTAGTGAGCCGGGAGGAGGAGGAGCGGGCTCTGGGGCACGGGCTGAGCGGAGTGCTGTGGTCGTGCGTGTGCCCCACGGGACAGACGCCAGGACGGGGTTCCGTGCGCAGGAGGTGATGGGGGAGTGCGCGTGGGGAGCAGATGAGCAGCGGCTGGGGGCCGTGATGCAGACGGGCTCCCGAAGGCACGAGTGAGGGAAGGGAGGTTGGGGGCGAAGAACCCTAGGCAACGGTGCTGTTTTCAGGAGGTTTCTGCAGTGTCAGTGGGGCGTCTTCAAGCCACCGTCTCCTGTCACTGGGCGCCACGAGTCCCGGGTGCAGGCCTGCCCGAGGAGCCCTGCCACACTCGGTGGCTGGGAGTGTCCAGTGCGAAGCCTGGCCTTGGGGCACATGGGAGGTGGACTCAGCGTCGGCCCCCGGGTCTGTCAGTGACACAGGAGGGGAGCTGTGGCCGCCACACTTGGTGACGGACAAAACCACTGCGCTACTACACGGCCTTTTCCTCCTGCCGAGGGCACGCGGCTGATGGGCGTGTGTCGCTCGCACATCTGCTGCAGCCCCACTCTCCGGGGGCTTCCCTCGACCCTCACGTACCCCAGAAGCGCCTTCCAGTACGCTGTTGTGCGCAGTCGAGTCTTCCAGAAGCTGTGAGTGGGCCTTCAGGGCTCGGGCGCTGCGACTCAGCCTCCCAGGGGGCGACGCCGGCTCTGGGGCCGCTTCCTCCGCTGGGGCCGCAGGGCTGGGCCCGAAGCTCTCAGGGCCCTTCCAGCTGGAGCGCCCGGCGACTGTTGAGACGGTGTCGTCTTCACTTACGCTTGGCTCAGGCCGTTTATGTTGCCGCGTGTTTGCTTGTTGGCAGACCCCAGCTTGGCTTGAGCAAATGATCGCACACACCACGTGGAGAGACCTTTTTTACAAACTGGCTGAAGCCCATCCCGACTGTCTGATGCTTAACTTCACCGTGAAGGTAGGAAGAGGGTTAGAGCCGCCCAGAAGGTGAAAGTGTTGATGAGCGAGGGTCATTTCGGGTTGGATGGGGTGTGGTCTCTGTCTTCTGCAAGGTCTTATTTGCTTTTTTGGATAAAGGTCTCTATCGCTTCACTTCAGTAAGTCTGAACAGTGAGGAAGAAAAGCATAGAACATACATCTGTGGAATTTTGGGTTTTTTGCTTTTGTTTTTTAAAGAATTTGTTTTTAAATAACGTCCACACCCAGTGTGGAGCTCGAACTTCTAACCCCGAGATCAAGAGTCACATGCTCCACCGACTGAGCCAGCCAGGCGCCCCCAGATCTGTGTTTTTGGATCAACATGAACTGTGTTTTAGAATTTGGCAGGAATGTATTTACAGAGTCTGGTGTGTGCTGAGAGGAATCTTTAAGATGCCTGGTTTGGGGCGCCTGGCTGGCTCAGTCGGAGCACGCGACTCTTGATCTCGGGGTCGTGAGTTCAAGCCCCACGTTGGGCTCAGAGATTACATAAAAAAAAGGAAATGAAAGAAAGAATGCCTGGTTTGTCTCCTTCATATGACACACGAAGAAACCAAGGCGGGATGGTTAGCCTGGGCCACAGGCCTAGTCAGTGGCAAGGCCGGGGTCGGAATAAAGGTCTGAGAGCTGAGAGCAGCGTTCGCTCAGGCCGTCACCACAAACACGACAAGCGAGCTTCCTATGCCGTGTGTGCTCACTGCCCGTTGGCGCTTTGTTTGGCTTCTTCTTCTTGTATCGTAGCTTATTTCTGACGCCGGGTACCAAGGGGAGATAACCAGCGTATCCACAGCCTGCCAGCAGTTGGAAGTGTTTTCTAGAGTGCTCCGTACCTCTCTAGCTACGATTTTGGATGGAGGAGAGGAAAACCTTGAAAAAAATCTCCCCGAGTTTGCCGTAAGTGCTTTGTTTTGTGTATCTCAGACTAGAAGGAGGCTGCCCTGGGCCGTGTCCATTCAAACGTGAAATGCTTCTTCCCTGTGCGCGGCGTCCAGGCCAGAAGGCCCATTCCGGCATGGCTGGTTTACGTGCAGAGAGGTTGGGGGTCTGGCTCTTTTGCCGACATCTGTCAGGACTGCGGTCATGAAGCCCCAAACTCTCTCTCCTGCCATTTTCCAGAAAATGGTGTGCCACGGGGAGCACACGTATCTGTTTGCCCAGGCCATGATGTCGGTGCTGGCCCAGGAGGAGCAGGGAGGCTCCGCCGTGCGCAGGATCGCCCAGGAGGTGCAGCGCTTCGCCCAGGAAAAGTGAGGGCCGTGGTGTTGCCAGCCCTGGTCCTAACTCGGTGCTCCCCATGAAATGCCTCCCCTGCCCCCCATGCCTTTCTCCACAACCAGAGACGAGGTTCTGGGTCCTCCTATGTTGACAGATAAACTTTCTTTTACCTGTTATAGCTGGGAAAGTCAGGGTAATTTTAAATACCTGTAGAGAGCTTGCTTTCTGAAGTTTGGCTTTGATGAGGATTTTGCAAAGTGATTATTGTTCGATTCACTGAATTTGTGAACCTGTATTCTCATATATTAGGATTCATCAATAGCAAATGATAGTAGTCCTGAAATAGTTTATTCATTATTTGTACTACTACTAATAGTAGTCTCATTGGTACTCTGTAGTCTGTATCTTAGAGAAGGAAATGAGCCCTCATGAGCTTTGTTCTCCAGTAATGGAGTCTTAATAACATGTTAAAATAAGCGTATGGCTCCTTCTGGAAAGTCTGCAAGCTGTGTCCAGTCATTCTTTCCGAGTGTGGGTCGGTCAGGTTCCCAGTGAATGACAGAAATATGAAAAACAAAGGGACCCAAACAGTCCCAAGTGTTCAGTATGAGAAAAGGAAGGAAAGAGGCAGAGGAGGAAGGGGAGGGCGGGCAGGGTGCCGCCTTCTTAACCCTGGCGCGTATGCTTTTGTTCCCCAAGAGGTCATGACGCCAGTCAGATTACACTAGCTCTGGGCACAGCTGCCTCCTACCCCAGAGCCTGTCAGGCCCTCGGGGCCATGTTGTCCAAAGGAGCCCTGAATCCGGCCGACATCACAGTCCTGTTCAAGATGTTTACCAGCATGGACCCGCCTCCTGTCGAACTTGTGAGTCGCTTTCACTTTAATAATAAGGTGGGACACCCTCCATGCCGGTCAGAAAGGTTATTTTGCAAAGCCTGTGCTTCTCTTAAGTCACCGAGTACAAATCGGTGTTGAAACGTTTCTGTCCTTTCCTCACCCTTCCCCATCGCATCTCAGCCCTCGAAGACACTGGGACACCTGCCGGCTTGAGCACGGGAGGGAGGGCGTGAGCGGGCACGTCCTCACTCGTGCCATAAGTGTAGGTGGGCTTACCTGACGTCTCTTTCGCGCTTTCCTTTCCAATGATGCCGCGTGTCCCCTCAGATCCGGGTGCCAGCCTTCCTAGACCTGTTCATGCAGTCGCTCTTCAAGCCAGGGGCCAGAATCAACCAGGACCACAAGCACAAGTACATCCATATCTTGGCCTACGCGGCAAGCGTGGTGGAGACCTGGAAAAAGGTACTGTCCGTTCTGAGAATTGCTGGGCTTCTCGGGAGACAGGGGGCCTCCTCTCTTTGGTATTATTTGGGATTTGGGTTGCAAGAAGTCATGAGCCCACTCGTGTCAGAAATACCTCTTCTAGCGTTCGTGCATGAAGTAGTCAAAGTGCTAAATCTCTCAAGCAAACGCGTGTGGCAAGTGTAATACTTGCTCAAACGGGAATGGAAAGCACAGCTAAAGAAACCGAGCGGGTCTCCCTCAGCTTCCACGGTCGGGACGCCGGCTGACCGCGGAGTGCGGCTGCGGAGTCGGTGCCTGACCCCGGGGGTGGGCCGGGGTCTGCAGGGAGAGGGGCCGGTGGCGGATCACCCCCTGCAAGGCCACGCACGCCGTCGGGACTCACGGACGCGCCCGTGTGTTCTCAGAACAAGCGCGTGGGCATCAACAAGGACGAGCTGAAGTCCACGTCGAAAGCCGTGGAGACCGTTCACAGTTTGTGCTGTAATGAGAACAAAGGGGCCTCGGAACTGGTGGCGGAGCTGAGCACGCTTTATCAGTGTATCAGGTGAGCAGAACCCGGCCCCGCTCCCTTTGGGTCCCTCTGGAGGGCGTGGTCTGAGCTTTCAGTTTACGAAAAGCTCAAAAAAATACATAACGAAAGCTTCAGAGATGCTTATGTTTGTTTGTTTTTTTAATTAATTTATTTATTTGTTAGAGAGAGAGACTGAGAATGAGAGGGGAGAAGGTCAGAGGGAGAAGCAGACTCCCCGCCGAGCAGGGAGCCCAATGCTGGGGGTTGGGGGGCTAGGGCTCGATCCCAGGACCCTGGGATCATGACCTGAGCTGAAGGCAGACATTCAATGGACTGAGCCTCCCAGGCGCCCCTGACAGCTAGGATTTAATTTTTTTTATTTTTTATTTTTTTTTAAGATTTTTTATTTATTTATTAGAGAGCGAGAGACTGAGAATGAGAGGGGAGAAGGTCAGAGGGAGAAGCAGACTTCCCGCAGAGCCGGGAGTCCGATGCGGGACTCGATCCCGGGACTCCGGGATCATGACCCGAGCCGAAGGCAGCCGCTCAACCAACGGAGCCACCCAGGCGCCCCTTATGTTTGTTTGTTTTTTTAAAAAAAACGTCTATAGAGAACTTGGAACTGTTTTAGCAGTGTGAGTAATTCTCAGGTGCTTACCTGCCAGAAGTCTGCTCATAAGTTAGCCTCAGAAAAAGGAAGACTCACCACAACTACAAAAGCTGCTTGGGAGGAAAGGGTCTGTTTACAGTACGTGTCGGGCTGAGGTATTGCTTAGAAAGGGGCTCGTGGCCATAGCGATGGCGTGAGCACACGTGGCGGTTAGAAGAGCCTCCAGATAGGGCGGTCCCTTGGGCAGTGGAGTCTTTCCCCTGATAATTTCTCCTGGTAATTTGTGCTCGGGACAAGGAAAGCGTTTGCTAAATAGAACTTCAACCCAGTCCGAGCCCCCTGAGTGCTTTGCATTAACGATTTTGTCCTAAACCAATGAAGTGGTTTCAAGTAAGCCGATAAGGGAGCTCGGGTTCTCGCACGTCAAGAGGATGCCGACCTCCGCAGACCATCTCACGGACCAGCATCTCCCTGGCCGGGCATATTGGCAGGGACTTGCTGGGATAGACAGCCTGGCGGTGGTTTCTTAAGCCTTCCCAATCATTTAGGGTTGGCGTCGTTTGGATTTTAGTTTCTTTAAGCTCCGGGTCAAGGACGCAGCGTGCTTTACTTGTGCTTCTAGGTTCCCCGTGGTGGCCATGGGCGTGCTGAAGTGGGTGGACTGGACTGTGTCTGAGCCCAGGTACTTCCAGCTGCAGACGGACCACACCCCGGTGCACCTGGCCCTGCTGGACGAGGTAGGAGGGCCGCGGGCGGGGGCGGCACCCGTGCCGCGTCTGCTGATGCCGGAGCTGCTCTCTGCGGGGCCAGCCGCTTTCTCCCCCGCGGGGGTTTTCCTTCCAAGGAACGAGTCTCATTGGCTCCGTAGATTTCCGGTTTTCAGCAAGCGTTCTGAAAGGACGCGGAATCCGACGGACGGGTGTCCGCCGTGCGCGGAGGGCGGGCCCCGAGACCTGGCCGCGGGGCTCAGCGCGGCTCCCTCTGCGCGTGTTTGTAGATCAGCACCTGCCACCAGCTCCTGCACCCCCAGGTCCTGCAGCTGCTTGTTAAGCTTTTTGAGACCGAGCACTCCCAGCTGGACGTGATGGAGCAGGTGAGCAGGCGGCCCCCGGGCGTCTGGGGGCTCGGGGACAGGGCCCGCTCTAACACGGCCGTCTGCCCCCGCTCTCGCAGCTCGAGTTGAAGAAGACGCTGTTGGACAGGATGGTTCACCTGCTGAGCCGAGGTTACGTGCTTCCTGTTGTCAGTTACATCCGGAAGTGTCTGGAGAAGCTGGACACTGACATTTCTCTCATTCGCTATTTTGTAACCGAGGTCAGCAATTCGCCTTTTGTTTCGTGTGTCCTGCCCTTAACGCCAGCGGTGCCTTTGGGCTTAAATTTAGCCCATCTTGTACCTCTGAGAACTGAGCTTTCTGGCAGTCGCGGGGAGGGCAGTGGTTAGACCCCTGCCTCGCCAGCCCCTCCCGCCCGCAGGAGCCCTGTTCTGGGTCACCTCCGGGACCACCTGAGTGTCTTAGTGCCGGAGGCCCCGTCGTCACCGGGAAGCGGAAGGAGGGCGGTGGTTTTGTCTAAACTGACTGCCATTTCATCCGGTGTCGGTGGGACGGTGCTCGGAGGCTGTGCGGGGGGACCCTCCCCCCCCACAGCCTCAGGCCTCTGACACCCGGTGTCCTCCCTCCTAGGTACTGGATGTCATCGCCCCTCCGTACACGTCTGACTTTGTGCAGCTTTTCCTCCCCATCCTGGAAAACGACAGCATCGCCGGCACCATTAAAACGGAAGGTGAACACGACCCGGTGACGGAGTTTATCGGTAGGGTTGCCACGTATGTCCCTTTGCCGCCACTCTAAAGGCCGTTGTTCACCTCCTGTTGCTAACCCAGTGCCTGCTTCCCTTTCGTTTGTGAAAGCTCACTGCAAGTCCAACTTCATCCTCGTGAACTAATTTAGAGCGTCCTCCCGAGCTCACCCAGGACGTTCCGGGAGCCCAGCGGTGGAAAGCCCTTCCAGAAGCTCTTGCTGCGGAGGCCCCGTCAGCATCCTGGGACCAGGCTCTGGTGGGAGGAGGTGGGCGACTGTACAGCCGCTGGTGCAGATGGCCCCTCTCCTCCGGGTCGGGTTGCCCCACTTCCCGCCGACCATGCTCCTTGCCCCCAGCACTGGAGCTGGGTCCCTCCCACGGTGGTGGGGAGCTCAGAAGCCGAGACATGTAGGTGAACCGCCTTCCAAGGTGACTCTTCTCACAAGAAGTCCGTTACTTGATCTTTTATGTTTTACGATCTTTTATGTTTTAATTTTCCAAGAATAAATTAAAAAGCCTTTCTGCCGGATTGGCAGGTGAAGACTCTGGTGTTACTACTCCTGTGTGTAAATAAGGCACACTCAGGCTCTGCTCCGTGGGGAGTCACGTACTTTATTCCTCACTCGGGCAATCTCAGATGGCCATCTTCTCCCTCTACCCCCACCCCCGATCCCGAGGTGACATAGGAACTGGTGAGAAGTGTGTCCCGTACGACATCATGGACCACAGCTGCCAATGGGAAAACACCAGGTCACAGATGGAAGAGACCGGAGGGCACATCGTTAGGGCCTTGCAGATCGCAGCCGGGCGGGCAGACCGTCTGGGGCAGGGCCGCCGCCGGGCTGGGGGGCTCAGCCATCCCGTTTCGGACCCTTCCCCGGCACTGCGCTCCCGGCCAGCTCCATGGCGGTCTGTGCGTCGACAGGGGCCCCTTCTCGGCGCACAGGGCCGCGACCAGCCGTCAGACACGTTCGATGCCAGCCCCTAGTCCCTTCAGACCGTGGTGGTACCAACCCGGTGCCCGGAGCGCTAGGACCCTCTGATTATGGCTCTGGATAACACCGCTCTTCTGGAGACCCGCGCCTTAAACGATGGGGTCCCCAAACGTACAGGAGTCCTCGACAGCGAGGTTGTAACTGGCACCCTTCCCGTCTTTATAGGTGCTGGTCACGATCCTCATCCAGCCGTGCTCCCCCTGTAGGAAGAGGGATCACACGTTAGCTCCCCACCCCCGCCTCCCTTGGCTCCTACCTTCCACGGGCACGCTGACCCTCCCCCCCCCACAGCCTCAGGCCTGACACCTGTCCGGCTGCTCCTGTCCTCGCGCAGGACCCCGACTCAGAAATCCCTCCTGTGAAATAGCTTTACCTGGTTAATGTTTAACAAGCGGGGTGCCCGGCCCTGTAAGCCCAGAGCACAGGAGGGTAGCTAGGATGTTGACTCTTTGGGCCAGATGACTTAACTACCTATTAACATCCCCGGTGTCTAGTCCTTTCATCCGGAATATTGACATTTCATCACTTCAACATGAACCACGCTCCCCCACTTCAGAGTAATGAATTTCTGCGTCTCGAGCCATTAATGGTTAATACTGGGTCTTAGAAATGAAATTCTGGCAGTTAATTTATCTCCCCTGGATCTGTGAGCCAACTCAGAAGTATTTCTGAAACAACCGCACACTATTAGTGAGGAGAGCCGCGACTCTGACAGCAGAAAGGACAGGATGGCGGCAAAGCAACAAGTTCCAGGCCGGGGCCCCCAGGAGACACTTGGTGGCCACACGAGGGGGCGGGGAGGGGCCAGGGATGCTGGGCCGCCCTCCCTGCCCCCAATGTCACCTGTGCTGCCCCTGGGCCGGCACGAGCAGCCCCTCCCCTCGGGGCCAGGGTTCTCGGCTAGGAAGCCAGTGGGGGGGAGGGGCGCGGGGAATCTGCGAACATCTTACCCACGGTTCCCCCCACGAATTCCGGACGACCCAGTACTCCGTGCCGTCGCTGACGCCCCAGCCGACCACCGAGATGACGTGGTTTATGTAGGCCTGGTCGTTGTACTCCGCGTAGATGCCCCCCGTGTAGTTCACCATCTTCTCCGTGGCCATGATACCGCAGCTGAGCGCGAGGCATTGGAGGGTTAGCGCCTCGGTGGGGGGAGCTTAGCCCTGTGACCGACAGTCCTGGGGGGGCCACCTCAGACCGCGCGTGGGGATGATCCTGCCTGAACTAACGCTGTCCTCACATCGTGCGTGTACGCGTGCGCGAGTGTGAGTGCGCCACCCCCGCTGCCGTCCCGCGAGTGTCAGTCAGCTTTCCTGTGGAGAAAGCTCACCCCTGGGAAAGGGGCCCTGGGGACCCAGCCGGCCACCCCCGCCCCCTGCCTCCTCACCTGATGGGCCCATTGGCGTAGATTTCCGCCATCATCTTCTCCCTGCCGGAGAGGGAGCCGTAGTCACCCACTTTCCAGAGGGTGTAGTTCTGGATGGCGTGGCACTCCTTGAATTCCGTGCACGTTCCACACTGGTTGAACTTGTTGCACTCTGGGGGGACAGCAGGCAAAGTCCACGTGAGGCCACCGTCACAAAGACCCCCATCCCAGCCCTCTCTCCGCTAATAATGGCAATCATCTCGCCACTGGGGGCTGCCGAAGAACCCTTCCTCCCGCAGGAAAGAGACACACGGCAATGGGCGCCTCGTAGGCACTCAAAAGTTAGCCTCTTTTCTTTAAAGGCCAAGAACAGGGTCTTTTCACAAGACTCCATAGCTCAAAAGAGTGTAATTAAATTACTAGCTTTCAAGAAGATAATGGTATTGCCAGCTAGTGAACAGGCTGGTACATCTGGGGGGAAAAAATAAGCATTTTCTAATTTTGATGTAGGGAGGTATCAAGAATTAGGCTTAAAAAAAAAGTGGGGGGAGGCTCTTAGATCTGTAAGACCACACGGTCCCCTGCATCCTTCCCAGGCCCTTGACATCCCCCATCCTGCCTTTGTATTGCTCTCAGGTCACCCACTTGTTACAACTTCCCATCTGTCCAGAGTCCTCCCCCAGGACATCAGACTCCTAGAGGACTAAGCTGTTGGTTTCGTTTGCCCCTGGCACTCCAAAGCCCCGCGCCCCATACACCTGGAAAGGGATGGGTCTGGATGCGTTTGCTGATGCGGAGACAAGACTGCGTACGGCCAGCAGTCCGGTTTGCTCGGTTGTGGCGGGCCCGTCACGTACAGGGGCCTGGGCTGGACGAGATGAGTTCAGGGCAAGGCACAGCCCCGGGGACCCCCTGATCCTCAATTCTGCAGAGACTTCTCCCTTTCATCTGGCCTCTCCTTGGAGCTCTGACCCATGTTGGGTTTATTACCTCAACAAGACTCACCCAACCAGTCTGGGGGAATTCTTTCTGACTGGCCAATATGGCTCCAGACACAAGGCGGGGGACCCCGTGGGCGTGAGATGGCGCCCAGAGTCTGCTTGGGCACAGAGGGCACAGGGGGCTGCTGGAGCTCACCCTTTTGTACAGGGAGGGAGTGGGGACGCAAGAGCTCCCGAGCCCCGGATTCCTCCGACACTGCTCTCGACGGCCCACTGGGTTCACCCCAGCTCTCCGCCCTGGCCAATACGGCACTGGGACAGGGACAGGTGACTTAAAACTTCCAGTTATGGGTTTGGGGTTTGGACTTTCTTTCCTTTGGTTTCCAAGGGGAGCAGCCTAGAAGGACTGTGCCAATTCCCAGGACTCCAGGCCAGTGGGCTCTGCTGGTCCATGCAGAACCCTCTGCTCCAAGTCGACCCGCACGCGTGGGGCCCCGGCCAGGGTGGCAGCTGATGCTGGGTTCCAGCCATGCCCACTTGCTTCGGTCTACCGAGCTGCTGGCCCACCCTCCTCACCCACTCCTGGAGAATGCACTCTTGCCTTGACAAGGGCCCATTTTGGGGAAACCACCAAAATGCCAACATGGCGGAACCCAAACACCATGGCCGGTCCTGGCGACGGGGGGCACAAGGCTGGAGGCACCCTCCGCAAGTCTTTTGGGCCGGACTTTCCAACAAGGACCGCAGGCTCCAGCGGCCTGCTCCCCCAGCCCCACCGGTTTCAAGGTGGCGGCTGGCTCCCTCGTCTATCCGGCCCTCCCCCACCCCCTGCCCGGTCCCGCTTTCCCTGGGAGGAGGGCATTGGAGGCGGGCAGGGGCCTACCCTGGTCCTTAGCCTGGTAGTTGTTGCAGGTCTCGTCCGGGATGCCGTGCTCGTGGGCGTACCCCCACACTGGCAGGTCGTTGCCCCCCTCGCAGGAGCCCGCACCGGCGCAGTCGAGGACGTGCTGCACGGACAGCAGGGTGGAGGGCCACGCCCCCTTCCTCTTGATGTTGATTCGGTCTGCAAGGACGGCACCCGCGCCCGGTCAGCCCCCGCGCCCGGCCTCCGGGGAGCCCCCCCCCCCCACCGCCAGCCTGTGCTGGCCTCCCCGTCCAACCGGAGTCACGTATCCGATCCCTACCTGGCCCAGCCACCAAGGGTCTAACACACATCTTACGTGGCCCGACCACAAGGGCAGACCCCTCCGCACCCGTCCTGGCCTCACTCCACCGTCCGCCAGGCTGTTCCCCACGCCGGGCGTCTGGCACCCACCGACACGGTCAGAGCCCCGAGGCACAGGGGCCCCAACACGAGATAGGGGGTCAGCTTATGGGGCTCTTGAAGGTCAAGTCAGCATTCTGTGCTTTACCTGCCCGAAAGCTCAGAGGGTTCCAAGTGGAACAGAAGCGCAACCCGGCCCGGGTTCAGCAGGCCCCATCTAGTGGAGAGGGCCGTGGGAGGGCAGGTGCGCAAGCCAGGGGTTCAGAGTGGGGGTGCAGCGATGGGGGTTGCGGAAAGCAGAGGGCTTCAGAACATACTTGGAAGGCACAACTGACACAGTCTGGCCCAGGATTGCCGGAGGGGCAACACGAGGCTTCTGAGTGAGTCTGGGAAGGCTGGGGTCCTGACTCACTGAACCCGGGGAGGGCGGAAAGGCTGGGGTTTCAGGTGTCAGAGGGAGGGCGGGCAGCTGGTGTGACGGTGGGGTGCCCCTGAAGGCCAAGCCCAGGGAACCCCGATGTGCGGAAGGTCCGCCGGGAGGGCGAGGAGCAGGCAGAGCAGAGGGGGACGGCCTGCAGGCAGGAGGAGACCGCAAGGTGGGGCGAAAGGACCAGGAGAGCATCCCACGGACGGGTGATGGAGGCATGGGGGCCAGGCCTGGCAGGGCACCGCTGCCCTGTCCGCGGGGCAGCCCTTCACAGGCGGCCTTGGCGGGGTGGTGCCCGCAGCGTGGGAGGGGAAGCAAGGCGGGAGTGGGCTCAAGGAGGGAAGAAGCGGCTGCACACACCCTCCCAGGAGCCCAGACGTGGGGCGGCAGCTGGAGGGGTTGTGGACTCGAAGCCCCCCGCACACTTGTTCACGGTGCTGGCTGGGGTCCGGCACAGGGCGTGGGGCCAGAGGCTCGGGGCCGGACCCCCGGGGACAGGAGGGAAGGCGGGCCGGGAGCAGCTGCGTCAGGGGGCAGCTGGGCCGCTGCCCATGGAAGTCCCCTCTCGGGGGCTTCAGTTTCCTTAGTGAAAGAGGAAGCAGGCCCGCTGCTGGGGGAGAAAGTTGGAGGCTCGAGGAGAAAGAGAAGAGAGGCAGTCGTCTGCCTGAGAGAGAGTCCATTCCAGAAACGTGGCAGGGCTGACCATCGGAAAAGGGAACCAGGTCCAGAGCCCGCCCCCGTGACCTTCTCGGCCCTTCCCTCCATCCCCCACCCTTGGGGATGCCACAAAGGCCCTCTTTCAGTTCCTCCCTGTGAGCGCCATGCCCGGCCCGGTCGGTGCCCGACCCTCTGCCGCACCCGGTCAGCCCGCCTGGCCCGAGGCCTCCCAGCGGCTCCGGGGGTTAAGCCTCTGACTCCACAGCCTCCAGTCCATCTGCATCTCCGGCAGCGGCCTCCCCATCCTCCCTCAAGGGCTCTCGCACCTTAACATGGGGCCTCAGCCTTTCTGCCCCCTTCCTCCCCCTTCCTGAAGGGTCAGAAGTGCGCTCCGGCTCCCCAGGGGCCGCTGCCTGCTCCTGGAGTCCACACCGCACCCTCTGCTCCGCCTAAAGACAGCCCAGCAGAGGTCCCGGCCCAGATCCCGGGCTGTCCTCCCAGCGTGGCCAAGTCCCCGGCCCGCCAGCGGCCAGACTCCCAGTCGGAGAGTCCCTTCCGCACTGGACAGCCGGGGCCACTGCAGGCTCCGGGACCCCGGGGCGGCCACTGGGGATGGCAGAGCCCCTCCCAGATGCCACCTTGGGGCTGCTTGGGGCTGACTGGAGGCCCAAGGCTGGGTGCCGTCTCTCCGCCCTCCTCTCCCAAGGCCTCCCCTCACTGTGGCTCCGGGCCAGCCGGGAAAAGCAGCCAGCCTTGCTCAACATCCTAAGCCCGGGATGGGCCTGCGGCTCAAATATTAACTGCTGCTGGAGAGCAGTTTCACTTCCTTGAGCCCATCCCCGGCAGGGGGTTGAGTGAGTCTGCATTTCTGATTTGATCCCAAATGCCGGGGGTCACAAGCTTTGGGGACAGAAAAGGCACCCGTGAGCCACATTATCACCGGGCTTGAGGTCCCAGGCGGGCCAGCCTGTGTGATGGAAACACGACCCAGCTTGTATCAGTGGCTCGGGCCTCCCCCGGCTGGCGAGGAGCGACGGGGGGCACAGGTCAGGCCCCTCCCAGCCCCCCAGGCCTGAGCGGCTCAGACACCTCCCACCGCACGCCCAGTCGGGGCACAGCATCTCCGGGCACAGATTCACGGCCGCGGTGGCCGCCCGGACCGGCCTCGGTGGCCGCCCGGACCGGCCTCGGTGGCCCCACGGTCAGGAGGGGCTGCGGATCCCCGCCTACCCGCCATGGCACTGGTGCTGCCGTGGGCCCAGCAGGAGCCACAGTACTGGGGGATGTGCTGGTTCCTGGTGGCGCTGGCGTAGTTGACCCCGTTCACGTTGCGCCAGTCCCAGCTCTTGGGAAGGTCGGATGGGGACAGGTACTCATGAGGCCGCGGGTAGGTCCTGGGAAGAGATCAGCACCAACACGATCAGTGCCCACTCCCTTCCCCCACAATGAGGGGGGGAGAGAGCCCGTCAATCACCAGGTGAGCCCAGCTCCGTGGGAGACCCCAACCCCACAGGATGTGAAAGAGGCAGGACACCCCCAAATGAAGGAACCACACTGCTCCCCTGCTCCCCCAGCAACGCCCCAAAAGTCCCAGGCCAGGCTGCTCCAACCCTACAAATGTAAAGAGAAAGAGTGCCCCCCAAAACACAGCGGCTCGATTTGACCCTCAAAGGTCAAGGGAGGCAGGGCGCCAGGCTCCTGGAGCCCCGGGAGGAGCCGTCCCACCCCGCGGCCCACCTGCGCGCCAGCCCCGACAGCTGGTCCCCCCGCAGAGGCAGGCGGCAGCCCCGGCCCGGGCGGAAGTAGGGCCCGGCCCGGACGCCGGCCAGCAGCACGAGCAGCACCGGCAGCAGCAGCAGCGGCCCGGACGGCGCCATGGCTCCCCGCCCGCCGGCCTCGCGCTGCGCCCGCCCCGCCCCGCCCGGGCCTTAAGGTGGCCGCGCCCGGTGACCCACCCCCGGGGCGGGGCGCGCCGGCGGCCGTGACCCTGACCCCGCCCGCCGCCCCCGCGCCGTGCACCTGCCGGCCTGTGGGCCCGGGGCAGGTGCCACCGCTCCCGCCGCCCCCGCCCTGGAGTCCCGGGCGCGGCCTGGCTTTCTGGGCCCGTTTCCCCGAGGCCCAGGCCCTTCCTGGAGAGGTGCTCACCCTCCGCAGCGCGGGAAGGGGGATCCGTCCAAAAAAGGCCGCTCAGGGAGGATTTCACGTGGTTCATAAATCATTATTTCTACATTCCAACTTCCAAAGATGCCTGAAAAGCTTTCCCGCTAACAAAATACGTCGTGGGCAAAAGGGGAACCAAAAGCAGAAGTGGGTCCCCCAGGCCTTGGTTTTATGACTTAACAGTGTCTCCCTCCCCCCCTCCTGCCCCGCGTGAGCAGCAGTCACCTGAGCAAGCCAGACACGGAAGGCAAGGTCCAGGCGGTGGGTTCCAGGGGCCTCAAGGGTGGTGGGGTCCCCAGATGACCTTGCTCCGCTGTCCCATTGCGTGAGTGGGCGGCCCGCCGCCTTCCCGGGGGGCCCTCCCTCTGCCTGCGCCCAGCCTGCGATCTGGAATGAAAATGCCCATGGGCTTCCTGTCACTTCCAGGACCACCCTCGGAAGTGTGGGGGCGGGGGGCCGGGATCCCAGCAACGCTGAGAAAGCCTGTCTGGCAAAGACCCGGCCCCCCTTTACCAGTCCAGAAGTTTAGTCCCTGCTCCTGAAGGGCCATTGCTGAAGCCCCCGAGTGCCGACCCGGGCTTTCCCAACTGATGGTCTTTTCTCTTCCTGGAAATTCGGCTCCTGGTAACACTTAGTCCCTGTCAGGTCAGTTCATCGTTGGGAGGCAGGAGGGGGGTGGGATGGGGCCGCCACCTGTGGGGAGGGGGGCACTAAAACCATGCGGGCAGAGGTGGGTCTGCCCAGCAGGTGCCCCGGGCCTGGCCTCAGAGCCCTTTGCTCTGCTCTGGGGGTGAGATATGTGGACAGACTTCCCCTTCCACCTCAGGCCAACTAAGGTGAGTTAGGTCACCCACGTGGGGAAGAAAGCCAGTGGCTGACCCTCTCATGTCCCCGGGGGAGGGGTGGAGGGGGCGGGGAGAGGTGTCTTCCTGAAAGGTAGATTTCTGGTCTCCGCTGAAGACAAAACAGAGTGTTGACAACACTGTGGGTGACGAATATTGTGGGGGGGCCTCCTGGACCCCCAGACTGTCAGGGTCCGGATGGTGCAAAGGCCAGTCCCGTGTTTCACAACAAGGCAAACAGAGGGCCCGGGAGGGGGAGGTTTCACTCAGCACTTCCCCTCCGATGGCTGGGCTTTGAGGTCCGAGGCCACATCCCTAATATTGGGGAAAATATGCTGACTTACAAGTTTTTCCACTGCAGGGGGGCGGAGGGTGGGTCCTCCGGCCACATTGGCCACATCAGCCTACAGAGCCATCTGAGCTGAAGGCAGCTGACACCCTGCAGGCTCAAGAGGGACTGTGTCCCTTCCCCAACTCCACAGAAGGAGCTAAGCCGGAGTCTTTCCCAGAATGAGGGTCATCAGCAGAGAGAGACTCTATCTGAGCGGCAGGGCAGACGCCTAGTTACCAGGCACCTGCTCTTCTTGGCGCCCCGTCGTCGTCGTCTCAAGTCCCGGACCCTTGTCCCCTTCCCCTGCGTTAGGATGTCCCATTTGCCTTTGAATGGGGACAGGAATTCTCCCGGCCCCCACCCTAGCCACTGGGAGAACTGGCTCTTCTGAAGGTGCCCTGGGGGCAGACGCCGGGCGCCCCCTGCCCCCACCCCCGAGCTCGGCCTGCACCAGGCCCACATCGTCAGTTTGCTCCAGGCCCTGCAAATTCTTTGCTGGGCGTGACTGATCCCTAGGCCGCTGTGGGCAGGGGTCACACAGAGGGGTGGTCTTTAAAGGTTCCCTGACCCAGCGGCAGCATGAGACGGGGATCCCCTCCCCTCGCCCCCCGAATACCCAGCGAATCTCAGATGCCAGCTGGCTGGCTGAGATTTCAGCCCGGTCCTGACACTGCCTGGCTCCAGGTTCCACAGCTCCGGCCTTCAACACTGCCCCCCACATCGGAGGCTGGTTGTGAGCCCCAGGCTGCCACCTGCACTTTGGACCAATCCGTGACAGGTTGGGGCTTCCAAAGACCCCCTCCTTCCAGTCAGTTAATTTGCCAGAGCGGCTCACAGAACGCAGGGAAATACTTACATTTACCAGTGTAGTAAAGGATAAGAATCAAAGCGCGATGAAGAGATAGCTAAGCTGAGGAATGGGGAAAGGGTGTGGAGCTTCGAGGCCCTTTCCAGGGGGCCCCCTCCCCTCCTCAGAGGAGGTGGGGGGGGGTAGAGGGACTAGAAATTGTAACCCACTAGTCACAAAGTGGGCCTTCCGGGCTACCAGCGCCTTCCTTGGGTGGAGTCCAAAGTAGCTTCTATTACTATAACAAAAGACACTGTGGGGCACCAGGGCGGCTCAGTGCATTGAGCCTCAGACTCTCGATCTGAGCTCAGGTCTTGATCTCAGGGTCGTGAGTTCAAGCCCCACATGGGGCTTCATGCTGGATGTGGAGCCTACTTAAAACAAACCAAAAAAACACAAAAAAACAAAAAAACAAAAAACAGAGATAAGTGATACCATAAGACACAATAATATTAGAATAATTGGGATCCCAGAAGAAAAAGAAGAAAGAGAGAGAGGGGCAGAAGGTATATTGGAACAAATTATTTTAGAGAATTTCCCTAATTTGGCAAAGGGAACAAGCATCAAAATCCAGGAGGCACAGAGAACCCCTCTCAAAATCAATGAAAATAAGTCCACACCCCATCATCTAATAGTAAAACTTACAAGTCTTGGTAATAAAGAGAAAACCCTGAAAACAGCTCAGGACAAAAAGTCTGTAACATACAAATACAGAAATATTAGATTGGTAGCAGACCTAGCCAGAAAGGACTGGCATGATATATTCGGGCACTAAACGAGAAAAATATGCAGCCAAGAATACTATATCCAGCTAGGCTGTCACTGAAAATAGAAGGAGAGATGAAAAGCTTCCAGGACAAACAAAAACTAAAAGAATTTGCAAACACCAAACCAGGCCTACAGGAAATACTGAAAGGGGTCCTCTGAGCAAAGAGAGAGCCTAAAAGTAACATAGACCAGAAAGGAACAGAGACAATATACAGTAAAAATCACCTTATGGGCAATACGATGGCACTAAATTCATATCTGTTAATAGTTACCCTGAATGTAAATGGGCTAAATGCCCCAATCAAAAAACACAGAGTATCAGAATGGATAAAAAAATGAGACCCATCGATATGCTGTCTATAAGAAACACATTTTAGACCCAAAGACACCTCCAGATTTAAAGGGAGGGGGTGGAAAACAATTTACCATGCTAATGGACATCAAAAAAAGCTGGGTGGCAATCCTTATATCAGATAAATTAGATTTTAAACCAAAGACTATAATAAGAGTCGAGGAAGGACACTATATCATACCTAAAGGGACCGTCCAACAAGAAGTTCTAACAATTGTAAATATCTATGCCCCTAACATGGGAGCAGCCAATTATATAAACCAATTAATAGCAAAATCAAAGAAACACATCAACAATAATACAATAATAGTAGGGAATTTTAATACCCCCTTACCGAAATGGACAGATCATCTAAGCAAAAGATCAACAAAGAAATAAAGGCTCTAAATGACACACTGGACCAGATGGACATCACAGACATATTCAGAACATTCCATCCGAAAGCAACAGAATACACCTTCTTCTCTAGTGCACATGGACCATTCTCCAGAATAGATCACATCCTGGGACACAAATCAAGTCTCAATCGGTATCAAAAGATTGGAATCATTTCTTGCATAATTTCAGACCATAATGCCATGAAACTAGAACTCAGTCACAAGAGGAAAGTTGGAAAGAACTCCAATACATGGAGGCTAAAGAGCATCCTACTAAAGAATGAATTGGTTAACCAGGAAATTAAAGAAGAATTAAAAAAAATTCATGGAAACAAATGAAAATGAAAACACAATTGTTCAAAATCTTTGGGACACAGCAAAGGCAGTCCTGAGAGGAAAGTATATAGCAATACAAGCCTTCCTCAAGAAACAAGAAAGATCTCAAATACACAACCTAACCCTACACCTAAAGAAGCTGGAGAAAGAAAAACAAAGAAAGCCTAAACCCAGCAGGAGAGGAGAAATAAAGATCAGAGCAGAAATCAATGAAATAGAAACCAAAAGCACAGTAGAACAAATCAACGAAACTAGGAGCTGGTTCTTGGAAAGAATTAATAAGATTGATAAACCCCTGGCCAGACTTATCAAAAAGAAAAGAGAAAGGACCCAAATTAATAAAATCATGAATGAAAGAGGAGAGATCACAACCAACACCAAAGAAATACAAATGATTATAAGAACATATTATGAGCAACTACACGCCAGCAAATTAGACAATCTGGAAGAAATGGATGCATTCCTAGAGATACATAAACTACCAAAACTGAACCAGGAAGAAATAGAAAACCTGAATAGACCCATAACCAGTAAGGAGATTGAAGCAGTCATCAAAAATCTCTCAACAAACAAGAGCCCAGGGCCTGATGGCTTCCCAGGGGAATTCTATCAAACATTTAAAGAAGAACTAATACCTATTCTCCTGAAATTGTTCCAAAAAATAGAAATGGAAGGGAAACTTCCAAACTCATTTTATGAGGCCAGCATTACCTTGATCCCAAAACCAGACAAAGACTATCAAAAAGGAGAATTACAGACCAATGTCCTTGGTGAACAAAGAGGCAAAAATTCTCACCAAAATACTAGCCAAGAGGATCCAACAGTACATTAAAAAGATTATTCAGCATGACCAAGTGGGATTTATTCCTGGGCTGCAAGGTTGGTTCAACATCCACAAATCAATCAATGTGATACAATACATTAATAAAAGAAAGAACAAGAACCATATGATACTCTCAATTGATTCTGAAAAAGCATTTGACAAAGTACAGCATCCTTTCTTGATCAAAACTCTTCACAGTGTAGGCATAGCGGGTACATTCCTCAACATCATCAAAGCCATCTATGAAAAACCACAGCGAATATCATTCTCAATGGGGAAAAACTTAGAGCTTTTCTCCTGAGATCAGGAACACGGCAGGGAGGCCCACTATCTCCAATGCTGTTCAACATAGTAGTAGGAGTCCTAGCCTCAGCAATCAGACAACAAAAAGAAATAAAAGGCATCCAAATTGGCAAAAAAGAAGTCAAACTCTCACTCTTTGCAGATGATATGATACTTTACGTGGAAAACCCAAAAGACTCCACTCCAAGACTGCTAGAACTCATACAGGAATTCAGTAAAGTGTCAGGATATAAAATTAATGCACAGAAATCAGTTCCATTTCTATACACCAACAGCAAAACAGAAGAAAGAGAAATTAAGGAGTCGATTCCATTTACAATTGCACCCAAAACCATGAGAGACCTAGGAATAAACCTAACCAAAGAGGCAAAGAAGCTGTACTCAGAAAACTAAAGTGCTCATGACAGAAATTGAGGAAGACACAAAGAAATGGAAAAATGTTCCATACTCATGGATTGGAAGAACAAATATTGTGAAAATGTCTATGCTGCCTAGAGCAATCTACACATTTAATGCAATCCCTATCAAAATACCATCAATTTATTTCAAAGAAATGGAACAAATAATCCTAAGATTTATATGGAACCAGAAAAGACTGCGAATAGCCAGAGGAATGTTGAAAAAGAAAACCAAAGTTGGCAGCATCACAATTCCAGACTTCAAGCTCTATTACAAAGCAGTAATCATCAAGACAGTGTGGTACTGGCACAAAAACAGACACATAGATCAATGGAAGAAAATAGAGAGCCCAGAAATGGAACCTCAGCTCTATGGTCAACTAATCTTCAACAAAGTAGGAAAGAATATCCAATGGAAAAAAGACAGTCTCTTCAACAAATACTGTTGGGAAAATTGGACAGCCACATGCAGAAGAATGAAACTGGACCATTTCCTTACACCACACACAAAAATAGACTCAAAATGGATCAAAGACCTCAATGTGAGACGGGAATCCATCAAAATCCTTGAAGACACAGGCAGCAACCTCTTCGACCTCAGCTGCAGCAACTTCTTCCTAGAAACATCACCAAAGGCAAGGGAAGCAAGGGAAAAAATGAACCACTGGGTCTTCATCAAGTCAAAAGCTTTTGCACAGCAAAGGAAACAGTCAACAAAACCAAAAGACAACTGACAGAATGGAAGAAGATATTCACAAATGACATATCAGATAAAGGACTAGTATCCAAAATCTATAAATAATTCCTCAAACTCAACACCCAAAGAATAATAATCCAATCAAGAAACGGGCAGAAGATATGAACAGACATTTCTGCAAAGAAGACATCCAAATGGCCAACAGATACATGGAAAAGTGCTCAACATCACTTGGCATCAGGGAAATATAAATCAAAACCTCAGTGAGATACCACCTCACACCAGTCAGAATGGCTAAAATTAACAAGTCAAGGAATGACAGATGTTGGCGAGGATGTGGAGAAAGGGGAACCCTCCTACACTGTTGGTGGGAATGCAAGCTGGTACAACCACTCTAGAAAACCGTATGGAGGTTCCTCAAATAGTTGAAAATAGAGCTACCCGACGACCCAGCAATCGCACTACTGGGTATTTACCCTAAAGATACAAATGTAGTGATCCAAAGGGTCACATGCACCCAAATGTTTATAGCAGCAATGTCCACAATAGCCAAACTATGGAAAGAACCTAGATGTCCATCAACAGATGAATGGATA
>CM052811.1:117531109-117621705 GCA_028533885.1 Nasua narica
GAAAGACAATTACCATATGATCTCTCTGATATGAAGAATTTGAGAGGCAGGGTGGGGGGTCGTGGGGGGGGTGGGGGAGGGAATGAAACAAGATGGGATGGGGAAGGAGACAAACCATAAGAGACTCCTAAACTCACGAAACAAACTGGGGGGCACTGGGGGGTGGGGGGGTAGGGATAGGGTGGCTGGGGGATGGACATTGGGGAGGGTACATGCTATGGAGAGTGCTGTGAAATGTGTAAGCCTGATGATTCACAGACATGTACGCTGGGGCAGATAATACATTATATGTTAATAAAAACAAACAAAAACCCCAATCCACCCCGACTTTTATCACCCTTAACCGTTTTCAAAATTCCAAGGGTTGAGGGACTCGTGAGCCAGAAACTGTGGACAAAGACCAAACACGCATGAGAAATATATTGTGGCCGTTGGAATGACCAAATCAATATTTCCTAGAACTCACAACATTGCAGGTAAGAAGGTCAGGATGCATTCAACCCTGGAACGGGCAGGGGACGGGGGTGGGGGTGGGGAATGTCCTGAGACGGGAAACAGGGAGACCCTCCGGAGCCCCCCCGGTTGTGGCTGACCAGGGTCTTCCTGACACAGAAGTAACTCACACGCAGAAAATGATGGAAAACAGGCCACGGGGAGGAGGAGGGAGTCTGCACATTTAAAAGCCCAACTTTCAAGGCAAGAAGAAGGAAAGGAGGTCTGATGTGATCAGTCTGTGTCCTCAGCCCCTGTGAAGGCTCAAACCCGAGGATCCTGGGCTCTTTGTCCCTCTGAACTTGGCTGTGGTCCGTGGGAGCCCATCGGCCCGGCGGACCACTCTCGGAGGGGGCCGGCTGCCTCCCTTCAGGGTGATGGGCACAGGTGGGTGGGGGATTCCTTTCAGCAGAGGTTCCCAAACATGTTCCGGGGAGGGGATGGCCGTGGACACAACCCAACCCAAGTTTCAGCCCTCCGGACCCGCCGAGGGCTGTCAGCCCGGTGCGCGTGGCCCCGGGGCCCGAGGGGGGCGCACGGGCAACTGTGGGAGGTTCCTGGGACCACGAGGAAGGATGGCCAGGGAACCTGCTTGACCCGGCCGCCCCCAGCGCCTGCCCCAGGCCCCAGGGGAGTCTCCCCTCAGGCCCCGTGCTCCTCAGAGCAGAAGCACCGGGCTCCCCAGCCTGAGGGCATTTCCGGGATAATGAGTTACCCTTCTCCGGGGGAGCTGACTTGGTGCCCAAGGCCTCTCTTCCCGGATGTCACCCAGGCATCACTGCTCCCTGGTGGGGCTTAAAGACAGAGGGGATGACATTCTAGAAGATGGTCCACTCTGGGAAATGTCTGTCCTCGTTTGATTCCCGACACCACCTGGGGGAGGTGAAGTCAGAGGCTCACACCCATTTTACAGGTGAGAAGACAGGCTCCAGAGAGGTCGAGAGACCTACGGTCCGCAGACAGCAGGCCTGTGGGGGCAAGTGTCAATCCTTCTTTCCTCCTCACCCCATAAAGTCTCCCGGCAAACACGTGACCCAAGGCCCCAACACAAGAGCCTGTTTCTAAAAATAAGGCTGGTTTCCCGCCTCATTGAGGTAAAGAACCGGCGGCCGCTCCATCAGTCCAGGGCTGGCCCACTCTGGAAACCTGAAGAACACGGGATGAGTCTTCATTTATTGTGGAGTTGCCTCCAAATCCTTTCTTTCCTCCTTCTGTGCCCTGTCATCTGGCTCCGACCCGGCAAGCTGCACACATTTCCTATTAGTCCACGTTCCTGAGTTTGGCCACATCCTGGATACGGGCATTTGTTTTGGTGCTGGCAAGTCGGGCTTCGCAGGGCGCTGTGGCTTCCCTGCTGGCCACAGCCCCCTCCGTCCACGCTCCTGTCCCCTCCCAGATGCCTTTGCGGCCAAGGCCTTTCAGCGGAGTAGAGGGGGGCGCACACAGGCTCTCCTGCCTCTGTCCCCGAATGCCATCGTCACCACACCCTCTCCCGGCTGCACACGTCTGCTTGGGGGGAAACGTGGCTCCCTGGGGTCACATCTGGGGGGCTGATCCACCAGCAATACCTTCGGGACACATGGGTCACAGCTGGGCAAGTCACCTACAGCCCTCAGGAGCTGGCCTGTGACCAGAGGGGTCCTGGTCGTTTGCCGGATCAAATCTGCTCACTCTCTCTAGTCGCGTGTTGGCCAGGATGTGTTGAGCTCCTGGTTTGTGCCCGACCACTGTCCCAGGCCTGGGGATGCAGCAGTGGTAAGTCCCACAGAGCACTGCTAGGGACAGGCCACCCTCCGGGGAATTCGGTCTGGGACTGTTCTTGTGGTTTGTCTGTTTACATAATTACTTCATTATTGATTTACTATTACTGTTAACTTATTACATATTAAGATCATATTTGGGGTTTATTGGGTTAAATAACATATAACATATTTAAAACTAATTTCACCTGTTTCCCTGTAACTTTTTTTACACTTATATTTTTATTTTAATTCTGGTATAGTTTTTTTTTTATTAACATAGAATGTATTACTTGTTTCAGGGTTACAGGTCTGTGATTCATCAGTCTTACACAAGTCACAGCACTCACCATAGCACATACCCTCCCCAATGTCCATCCCCCAGTCACCTCATCCCTCCCCCTAACTCCCCACTCCAGCAACCCTCAGTTTGCTTCCTGAGACTAAGAATCTCTTATGGTTTGTTTCCCTCTCTGGTTTCGTCTTGTTTCATTTTTCCCTCCTTTCCCCTATGATCCTGTCTTGTTTCTCAAATTCCTCGTATCAGTGAGATATTATAATTGTCTTTCTCTGATTGACTTATTTTGCTTAGCATAAGAACCCTCTAGTTCCATCCACAGCGTTGCAAATGGCAAGATTCATTTTTTGGATGGCTGTATAATATTCCGTTGTGTGTGTATGCATACACCACATTTTCTTTTTTCTTTTTTTAAGATTTTATTTATTTATTTGACAGAGAGAGAGAGCGCGCGCACAAGCAGGGGGAGTGGCAGAGGGAGTGGGAGAAGCAGGCTCCCCGCTGAGTAGGGAGCCCCATGTGGGGCTTGAACCGAGGACCCTGGGATCACAACCTGAGCTGAAGACAGATGCCCAACTGACTGAGCCACCCAGGGGCCCCATGTACCACAGCTTCTTTGTCCATTCATCTGTCGATGGACATCTGGGCTCTTTCCATAGCCGAGTTATGGTGGACACTGCTGCTAAACACAGGTGCGTCAGGGACGGTTCTTATAAATACCCAAGGGGTTGGGTCTGAATGGTGAGGACATAGCCGTGGAAAGTGCCGGACTGTTAAAACAGAAGGAAGAATGTATACAAAGGCCTTGAAATACACACACATGGGTAAGCATGATCGGCTGGAAGAAACCGGTGGGGGCCGTGGCAGAGGAGGTGGCTGGCCAGGAGGTAGGCAGGGAGGTCACCGGAGAGCAAACAGAACCCTAAACGCCCCTCCCAGACCTTGCAGCTATAGGGACCACAGCTTGGAGCTTTGCACTCCAGGCCATACTTGGCACACAGCCTGCCGCATGCTGCCCACCTCTCCTCCCCTTCCTCCTCGGGGTAGGCCGGCACCTTCGCCCTCTGTGTGCCCTTGGCAGGTGTCTTCCTATCAGAGGTCTGAACAACAACACATCTGCCGTGGCAAGAGGGCTGAGGGGGTTGGACCTACCCTGGTTGCAGCTGGTTCCCCAGAAGGCAGTGGATGAGGTCTGATTTTTGTTTCATGAGATCCCTCTGGTGCCCCCGGGACCACGGGTGAAACGGAAGGAGGCCAGGGGAGTGGTGAGGGGGGCCGTAGGGGCTCCCGCGGTCACAGACGGGAGCGTTGGTGGTGACCGGGCCGGGATGCTCCCAGAGGGGCAGTGAGAGAGGACATGTGGGGCCACGTGCCTGGGAGGTGGGGCCAGGGGACCGACCCACTTACAGACTGAGTAGTCCGGACACCTTGGATGTCCAGCTGGAGGCCGTCCAGTCAGCCTGCTTCTTGACTCCTCGGAGCGTACCCCTCAGCGCCAGGGTCTGAAGACCTGTATCATCTCTGGTTCTGCCATGTTATCTTGGGATCTGAGCTCGTCGTTTCCCTCCCCGAGCCTCAGACTCACCGCACAGGGGAGAGAACCGTCACCTCGCTCAAGAGCAGGCCCGAGGGGCCATGTGCGTGAGATGACAGAGAACTTGGCAAAGGCCAACCGGAAGCGGCAGGGGCCCTCCTGTCTCCGTGTCCCTGGGGTGCAGGGCCCAAACCTCCCATCTCTCTGAGGTCCCTCGAGCCCCCAAATGGTACTCAGCCAATATTCGTTGGGTAAATGAGCGGATTTCTGAGACTTTACAACAGGATCTGTCGGACAAACACTGGGCTTCAAAAAGTATATATTTTTGTTTGATTTCAGCTCCAGGCACTGAACCGTTATCCTGCTTATCTCTCCCTGTTCCCGCCTCGGCACCTTGCTTATCAGGAGCTGCACACCTTGGGAGATGGGAGAGATGCCGTCGAGAAGGTTAATGTGTCCGCACACCCCGAGGACCGCAGCCGTGCAGGGGGGCAGTGGTGAGTGCGTGAGCTCAGGCGCGCGTGCGCGTGCTTCCTCCTGCAGGTCAGAGATGCCGCAGCCCCGAGTGCCGACTCTCGGTGTCCCCGCGGGTAGGGGAACAGCATTCACGCTGTCTGGGCCCAGCGGCTGGAAAGGAGAGGAGGGCAGCCCAGGGGGTCCACGTCGTGGGGGCGGCCAGAGCATGGCAGCGGTGCGGGCGGAGGTCTGACCTCCTCCTTGTGGCCGGGCTGGCCGGCTCAGTGAAAACCAGCAACACCTTCCGAGGTCTTTTCTCCTGCACTTACTTATTCATCCTTCCAGAACTTTCTTGTACAGCAAGAGAACAACGAGGCAGAGTACACGAGAGGAGAGCTCAGTTCATCTGATGGGCTGCCCACACCCGCTGACTCACTCATAACGGCCCCTCAGATGTCAGTTTCTTGTGAAGACATTTGGAAAAATTTCTGCTTCTGAATCACAGGCAAACACTATAATTCAACAGTCTTCTCTGAGTTGTTCAAGGAACGTCAATGCCCTCCGAAGTAGAAGAATCTGGAGCGGATGAAATCAATGAAATCTCTGAGTTCTGTTTTCTCCTAATAACATCTCATCTGCCCGCCGGAGGTGGGGGGGCTCCGTCTGACCGCTGCGGGGCATCTCCCGGGGGACGTCTGCGAGCAGCCGATTTGGGGTTTCTGGGTGACACTCGGTTTTTCTTATCATCTTCGTTCTATTCCCATAATAGAGCCAAGTGTCACGCAGGAAATGGCCGCCGTGCCTTCTCACGGCCGGACGGCCATGGCCCACCAGGGGAGAGAGGGCGTTTCAGCGAAGGGTGAGCCTGGCTGTCCTTCTTCCCCATCCCGGTGTCCTCGTCGGGCGGCATCACGCCCGCCCAGGGACGCTCTCGTGCCTGCCCTCTGTCTTCTAAAGCCTGGCCCTGAGCCCTCCTTCCCAACCTGCCTTCGCCACGGTCCTTCCTCGTGGGGAGAAAAGGAGTTTACCACTCATCACAGATGGCCACCTCGAATTCCTTGTTGCAGTTCAGGGCGGGGGTCACCTTCAGCACTGGCTGGAAAACAGACCCTGGGGAAGGCCGGTCTCTCAAGGGAACAGTTTACCCGCGTCCCAGGAAGGGACCATTTCTCCGGGTCTGGGAAAGGCACAAACCTGCGCCACTTTCCCCAGACTTGTGCTCAGTTGGCGGTCCGAGGAGTGCTCCTGCCCAGGGAACCAAGTCCCTCAGTAAATGAGGACAACAGAGCAGAGATGGGTTGGACCCCTTACTTGCCCCTCTGCTCTGCCCACACAATTTCCGTCCCAGAGCACAGCCCTCTGGGCCCTGCACACGGTGGGTTCCTAGGTATCGAGTGAATGGCGCTGTGCACACATCTGCTTCTGTCCTGCGAAGCCCACGCAAACAACACTGCCTGCGAAGGGGTGTTGGGGTTAACCCCCATCGTGCTCCTTCTTCCCCACAAACCCTGGACTCAGGACCATCATCGTATTTGACAGCTGGGAAAATTCAAGTTTCTGGAGGAGGTGGGCTCCCTGGGCGGCGAGCCTCCTTGCTCAGATCTGCCCCGCCCCTCACAGCGGATGGCCGCCCAGACTGAGTCAACACTGCCCTCAGAGCGGGAATCAAAGCAAACAGGGTTCTTCTCCTCTCTTCCCCTCCCACCTTTTTTTTTTTTTTTCCAACTGCCCCATTAACAGAAAAACCTTTTAAGCGCCCATCTGGAAACCTGGTCTTTTCCCTCCCTGAGCAAACTGAGATGACCAAGAGGAATGTGCTCCAGGGTAGAGGTTTGGCGGGGGGGGACCCCCAACACACTGGATCCCGCTCATACAGCAAAGAATGAACACAGGAAGATCAAAAATGCCCCTTTCAGCAGCCCAGCCGGCCGCAGCTCCCTGTAAGAGCTCGTGTGGTCGCCCCATCTGCAATCCGTTCCTAACAACCAGCTTTCTTGGAACAGTTTATACTTTCAGCCTGGACCACCTCTTAGGGGCCAGAGAAAAAAGTCCTCGGGCACCATGCCCCCACCTGAGCCATCAGGGCACACTTGTGAATAAATACATTCTTGGCTTTAAGAAAACTTGCCATTCTGAGCAAGGCTGCTCAGCCCGGCCCAGCTGCTGGTGCACACTCTACAAACATTTCCTGAGGCCCTCTTCTGTACCAGGCACTTTGGGGACTCAAAGGTGAAATGACACGGGTAGCTCCTGGGCCGGCGGGTTCGTAATTAGCAAACAGAGCCACATGGGATAGCTGTAAACTAGGTTCTGGGCCCGGCAGGGGCTCCCACCCAGGACGCTGCTGCGGGAGATCCTGGGTTCGTGGGGCGCAGCAGAGGGGCTGCCCTGGGGTTTTGTGGTCTGATGAGCAGGGGGAGAATGGGGAGGGCAGGTAAGGGGTCAGAGGGAAGAGCAAAGGGCGAAGGTAGGCGTGGGGCAGGGGACTGACTGTCATGGAAGCTGAAAGGCTTATTCTGTGTATCTATTTATTTAACTCTTGAAAAAAATCCTGCTAAGTACATGCACATTTCTTTCTCTTGAATTGACACTTTCTTCTCTTCACGGTTGGGGGGGGGGGCTGTGTGTGGGCAGGGTTTGGACCAGAAGCAGGTGTAATCATGTGGTCATTCGATTGGAGTAGAAAAACATTCCAACTCAGAGATGTTGCAAGAGTATTAATCTTTACATCCGCTGCAAAGATGTGCCAATTGTTAACATTTTGCCACATTTGCTTAAGCTGTCTCTCGACATTTATCACATTGCTACTGTTCTTGTCCAGCCATTTGCAAGCAAGCTGCGGGCAAGGTGCTCTTGACCCTGAATATTTCATAGTATCTCTTGAAAACAAGAACTTCCATTTGTGCAACCCTGCCACGATCAAAGTCAGGAAATACAACATGGATACAATGTGATTATTCAATCCACATGGTCTGTATTCAAATTTCCTAGCTGTCCCAGTCCTATCCCTTACAGAGACTTTTGCCCTGGTTGGGTCCCCGACCCAGGGTCACATGGAACTCTGGGTCAGCACATGGCCCGTGAGGTCACTGGACAGTGGAGGTCAGGAGCAGGCTGGGGCTGGTGCCCATGGGACAAAGTCCTTCCTCCCCACGTCGGTTTTCTCCTGCCGAGGATGGGGGCCCAGGGAGCTTGGCAAACACTGGAGAGGCCTGGAGAAGCAGGCGCCCGCCGGGGGTGGCTGCCCGCTGATCCGGGGCTTCACGGGGGAGAGGTCCTAGCCTGGGCAGAAACTGTTTCTGGAAGAGCAGGAATTGGCACGGAGCGCAGGGGGAGAGCCACGCTGGTGTGAAGGTGAGGTCAGGTGGCCCCAAAGTCGTGGACAGCCCAGCGTGGAGGCATCGGGGGCCCTGACAGCACCCGCTTTCTGAGGACCAAAGTCTGGGAAAGGGGCTTCGGAGGAAGTGTGGGGCCATGCTGGGAAAGGCCTTGATGGCGAGCCATGGAGTTGAGATTATGTCTCTCGATAGCGCTTTCCCAAATGCTGAAGAATCACACGTGGCCTTTACAACTTTGGCCAAGTTCAGAGGAAACTTTTTCTCATTATCATTTTACTCTTATAAATACTAATTATTCTTTTTCCTATTAACGCGAAAGTAGGCAATGTGAAAATAAAAACTGTCTACCCATGTTCCCCCAAAGGACACCTCAGTGCTGCCAATGACTGAGACCACGCCTCAGGAAATAGCTGAAGACACCGGAGCCACGGCCAGGTCTACAGGGAGGAGGGACGTCTCACCGGCTGTGTGAGCATTCGGAAGTCACTTCATGCTTTGGGATGTCGTGGCCTCATCTGTCAAGCGATGGGTTTAGACAGAGGATTCCTGCTAGTGTAACTAGGGAGAGCTCTCTGGAGGTGGTCCGGTCACCCCATGAGCCGGGAGCTGTGGCTCGGGAGTCATACCATGAGCCCCATCATGCCGGGGCCCGGAGCCAGTGCTGGTGCCCGGAGTCGGCCACAGCCAGGCCCACGCCTGGTGCGAGACCTCCAGGCCCTGTGCCTAAAGGAGCCTTTGGTCTTGAACTCTAGGAAGTGACTGGACAGTATTCTGTATCGGGAGAGGAAGAAACACCCCCTTCACCAGGATGATAAGCACAAGAGAGTGGAGGCTGGGCCTCTGGGCGGTGGACACACCCTTGGGTCAGTAATACCGGGACTGGCCTGGTCAGTTGGTCCCATCGCTGCAGTGACCAGAGTGGAGTGGGGCTCCCACCAGCCGAGGGCGGCTCTCCCAGAGACTGAGGACCCGTGAAGACCTTTCACTTGGAAGCAAAGCAAGGATGCGTGAAATCGTACATATTCAGATTGGCCAGTGCGGGAACCAGATCGGAGCCAAGGTAGGGAAAGTTCGCTTACTGGGGCTAGCTTTCTTATGGTCCCTTAGCTGGGTAGCCAGCTAAGAAAATATCCTCAGCAGGGAGGGCAACAAACCCAGGAGATCACGGGCACTTGCTGAATATTTGGCTTCATTGACCGATGCCCACGGCGAAGGAGATGCGGGAGGTAGGACAGGCTGAAAGGGTTAACTGAATGCACATCAATTCTACCGCCAAGCCACTCAGGCCACTTACAGGGGAACCTTGTTTACTTTCATGACCTTCCCAATGAACTCTCATACCGAAAGATGGTAATTTGTCCCAAAACAGTTTCCTAAAGTTTGTTGGGCAACTTCTCACATGATATCACTAAGATGCCTTTCCATCCCCTCCCTTGTTTATGCTACAAAGTTTGAAAAGAGCCACATCTGTTCTGCTTTGTAAGCAACAGGAGACGAAGGAGCTAAACCTAAACATTTTGAGGTGTGGTCGTGGAAATAATGGAAATACGCTCTCCAGAATGTACATGAGTATGTCTCCTCCCTAAGTTTTTGTACGGGGTGCAGTTCACTGGCTGACACGGAGAGGTGACACAGCCCAAACCGTAGCTTTACACACTCGTACTGTGTTAACATTCATCTGCTTGTGCCCTTTGCCATTTTGAAATTACTTTCACTAGTATGAACAGCATTAAACATGGAGCTGCATTGGGGCGCGTGGGTAGCTCAGTCGGTTAGCATCCAACTCTTGATTTTGACTCAGGTCATGATCTCGAGGGTCATGGGTTGGAGCCCCTGGGGAGCTCCGCACTCAGCAGAGAATCTGCTTGAACCTTCTCTCCCTCTGTTCCTCCCCCTACTCTCGCTCTCTAAAGTAAATAAATATAAATAAATAGATCTTTAAAAAATTTTAATTGCATTGAAAGTTAAGTTCTTAAAAATTGTGGTAAAACACAGCGTAAAATTTGCCGTCTTCATTGTTTTTAAGCATACAGTGCTTAAAAACGAAGCATACAGTGCTTAAAAACGAAGCAAATACTGCTAAGTATCTTCACAGTGCTCTGCATCCACTCTCCAAAATGCCTTTCCTTTTGCAAAACTGAAACTCTGTCCCATTAAATACTAACTCTCCATTCCCCCCCACCCACAGCCCTTGGTACCCACCCTTCTACTATCTAAGAATTTGAATTCTTTTTTTTTTTTTTTTAAGATTTTATTTATTTATTTGGCAGAGAGAGAGAGATAGCGAGAGAGGGAATACTAGCAGGGGGAGTGGGAGAGGGAGAAGCAGGATTCCCGCTGAGCAGGGAGCTCCACATGGGGCTCAATCCCAGGACCCTGGGATCATGACCTGAGCCAAAGGCAGACGCTTACCGACCGAGCCACCCAGGCGCCCCGAATTTGAATTCTTTAAAAAAAAAATTTTATTTACTTATTTAGAGAGTGTGAGTGGGGGGCAGGGGCGGGGAGGGGCAGAGGGAGAGAGAATCCCCAGCAGGCTCCACGTCCAGCATGGAGCCCAATGTGGGGCTCCATCCCATGACCCTGAGATCATGACCTGAGCCAAAATCAAGAGTCAAATGCCCAACTTAACTCAGCCACCCAGGGACCCCCGAATCTGAACTCTTCTAGGGACCTCACAGAAGTGACATTGCACAGTATCTGCCCTTCTGTGCCTGGCTTATGTCACTGAGCATTATGTCCTCAAGGCTCAACCACACTGCAGCCTGTGTCCAAATCCCCTTCCTTTTTATGGCTGAATAAAGCCCGTTGCGTGGACACCTCAACTCTGTTTATCCATTCATCTGTCAGTGGATGCATAGGCTGTTTCCAACTTTCGGCTATTGTGAATAATGCAGCTATGAAAAACTAGTCTTTTAATGCAGGTGTTTGAGACCCGGGGCAAAGATTATCACTGCTTGAGAAATTGCTGTCTCTCCGTGCGCAGTGATGAGATGTTCCTAAGTCAAACATAGAAGTGGGAGGCACCAGCCCCAGCGCTCTGAAGTGGGAAGATAATCCGGAGAGAGGCGCGGGAGAGGAAGTGCGGGGTCCAGATAGGGTCTTAGCTTTTCCTCTGGCATCGTGTTGTCTGATGCTTAGAGCCCCAGCGACTACTTATTATTTGGGGCCATAGGAACTGTAAGGGACATTTAGCTTGCGGTGTTAGAGAACTTAAATTTATTTATTTTTTCAGCCCCTCAACAGTGCTGGTGATTTAAAATAGAGTCTGGTTAATGAGACCACGGTCAGAGCTGGGCCATCACTTCTAAGATATGGCTGGGAAAATACCCTGGGGGATTTTAACATAAATGAATATATTTTCATTGCACTTGAATATGTCCTTCTCTAGGGCAATGAAAGGGGCCATCTCAGTAACTGCTTTCCCATTAAGAGCTCCGCACCGGCTATAGCAATAAATACCGTACGTGGGATTCGAAGTATCATGTTTCAAATAGTTCGAAGAGCTGTGTATCATCCTGAATTGTGTGCATACCTGATCACGAAAAGCGCACGCGGCTAGAAGCTGGGCCCGGACGTCCTAGTTACAGGCTTTTTTGGAAAACTGCAGGAAAATAAATCCCCAAGTGAAGGAGATATTATTGTGAAATCAGATAAGAATTCAGCCTGTTTTCATTTAATGGGATCTATACTTTACTGAAGCGCTAGAAGGTGAAATTAGAGATACCCGGTCTGATGTGAATCGTAAAACGACAGCTTTAATCTCTACCATGGCCTCCATTTAATAGGAGCAAAATCCAATTTAATGTTTTATGTGCTGGCATTTTATTTAAGGCGTCCAGGTGGGTATAAAACACAGGCTTCATACGCACGGGTAGTGGAGGCAGGAGCAAATTACCCCGGGGAGCGGGCACTGACAAAACGGGCCTGAAGGCGCGTCGGGGGAAGGGGCGGCCAGGCGGACCCCTGCGGGCAGACCCAGCCGCTCCCCCTTCCGGCCCCTCTGCTCGACCCCGTGCCTTTTCTGGGGTCCATCCGTACACTGACCTCCCCTCCTGCTGCTTTCAGTTCTGGGAGGTGATTGGCGAGGAGCACGGGATCGACGCGGCCGGGGGCTACAGCGGGGGCTGCGCCTCGCAGCTGGAGCGGATCAGCGTGTACTACAACGAGGCCCACGGTAGGACGCTGTGCTCTGGTGGCCACGTGCACCTGCCCCTGGAACCCGGGCGGGACGACGTCCAGGTGGCACAGCAGGATCCCAAGACTGGCGGGTCCCTGGGTCCCGTCCGGGGCAAAGGCCCGGGGAAGAAGGCACTGAGTGGGGACTCGTGTCTTAATCCCCGCTGCCCAAGCACCAACTTTCCTGTCTGGTTCTTAAATGAAAACCGGAATCACTTCGAGTAGAGGCAGGATCTCTGTCACTGGCGAGATGACAAAACAGCACAGAAAATGACAGATAACCTATTTCGAAAGTATTTTATAGATTCGTGCACTTGTTGGGGTCAAGGGTATTACTTCGAATGTCTTCTAGAAATACCTTTCTCCTGATGGGGATCACAAGGCTCTATTTTGATGAAACATTAACTTTTAGAAAAACAACAGTTTGCTGACTTCTTCCTATTTTTCTACACAGGTAAGAAATATGTGCCCCGGGCGCTGCTGGTGGACCTGGAGCCTGGGACGATGGATAGCATCCGATCCAGCAAACTGGGAGCTCTCTTCCATCCTGACAGCTTCATCTATGGTAGGTTGTCCCTGCAGGGGTCCCCCAGGACGAGGGGAGGGTGACTCCTAGTGGTGCCCGGTCTCCCCCGCCACCCCCACCCGGGCCCCCCGGTAAGCGGCCTCCCTCTGCGCAGGTAACTCTGGGGCCGGCAACAACTGGGCCAAGGGCCACTACACGGAGGGCGCCGAGCTGGCCGAGAGCGTGCTGGACGCCATGCGCAGCGCCAGCGAGGCCTGCGACTGCCTGCAGGGCTTCCAGCTGGTGCACTCGCTGGGCGGCGGCACGGGTTCGGGCATGGGTACGCTGCTGCTGGGCAGGATCCGCGAGGACTTCCCCGACCGCATCCTGAACGCCTTCAGTGTGCTGCCGTCGCCCAAGGTGTCCGACACGGTGGTGGAGCCCTACAACGCCGTGCTGTCCCTGCAGCAGCTGGCGCAGCACGCGGACGCCTGCTTCTGCATCGACAACGAGGCGCTCTACGACATCTGCTTCCGCACGCTCAAGCTGGCCGCGCCCAGCTACGGCGACCTCAACCACCTGGTGTCCCTGACCATGAGCGGCATCACCACATCCCTGCGCTTCCCGGGCCAGCTCAACGCCGACCTGCGCAAGCTGGCTGTGAACATGGTGCCCTTCCCGCGCCTGCACTTCTTCACGCCCGGCTTCGCGCCGCTCACCAGCCGCCACGGCCGGCAGTACCGCGCGCTCACCGTGGCCGAGCTCACGCAGCAGGTGTTCGACGCGCGCAACGCCATGGCCGCCTGCGACCCGCGCCGCGGCCGCTACCTGACCGTGGCCTGCATCTTCCGCGGCCGCATGTCCATGAAGGAGGTGGACGAGCAGATGCTCAGCGTGCAGACCCGGCACAGCGGCTGCTTCGTGGAGTGGATCCCCAACAACGTCAAGGTGGCCGTCTGCGACATCCCGCCCCCCGGGCTGAGCATGGCCGCCACGTTCATCGGCAACAGCACGGCCGTGCAGGAGCTGTTCGGCCGCGTGGCGGAGCACTTCTCGGCCATGTTCCGGAGGAGGGCGTTCGTGCACTGGTACACCAGCGAAGGCATGGACATCGGCGAGTTTGCCGAGGCCGAGAGCAACATCCACGACTTGGTGTCGGAGTACCAGCAACTGCAGGACGCCAGAGCGGGTCAGGAGGACGACGGGGAGCTCGCGGGGGAGGTCGAAATGGAACCGGAAGATGAGCCGCAAGAACCTCGCGGGGCCGCGTGAGATGGGCCGCAGCCCCCTCCCGCCCCACCCCGCCCTCCGGCTCCCACAGGGCGCAGGGGCCTTCCGCGGGCATTCGCTAACCTTCAAGACTTCGCTATGCACTGCACGCTCTACTAACTGGTTTTTGAGAGCAAAGTGCATTTATCGGGAAGCACACCGCCTTTGTTAAGCGATGCTCTTCGGGCAGTTACTGCACGCACAGCGCTGTGCCCCTCACCGAGACCACGCCGGCGCAGTGTGCAAGCCGCCACGGCGGACGTCCACTCTCCACCCTTTCGTGGCACCGTAGAGCACCCGGAACCCTTGCTTGGCACCCCTGCTAAGAGTCATACCCCAGCTTCTGTCATGTGCACTGCCCAGCACCCTACCTCCGGCTTGCTGGCCTCCCGAAAGCCAGGTGACTAATTGGTGGGGAGCTGAGCGGTGGAGGCAAATGTGAGTCAGCATCCACTAGTGAATCGTGTAGACCTTGTGTGCACGTCAGCGTACTAACTGGAAAGGGAAAAGGGGTTGGAAAAAGAAAAAGTGGCAGTGCTTTTCGCCAAAATACCTGGCCACCCCTGCCCGCCCCCCAAATGACAGGCAAAAGTCACCAACCCTAATCCTTTGCTCTTTATTTCTGAATAGCCAGCTTTTACCATAGATGTTTAGATACTGTAAGTTTCCAACAGGTGTTGGATTCTGGGAATTCATTAATCACCATCTTCGGTTTTCCTTGTAAAGACTCTTTTCAAAATGCCCTTTTCACTTTCATTCAGTAAACACCTTCTGAAAGCGCTCGGTAGCCTCTGCTCTTTGGGAAAGGGCACCCGGTGCGCTGGGCAACCATTCAAATGCAGGAATTCAGCAGCAGTCGCTGCCGCAGTGTCCTTCCTCCTCATGGAGGACGCTGTCTCATTAGGGAACTTTTACAGTTCAAATTAATTTGCAGAAGTTGCCATAAATGTTTGCATGACGACACAGCTTTGACCATTACCCAAGTTTAATCTGCTCACATTACAACAGGACCAAATACCCAGAAGTCTAATCAAATCATCCATAACTTTTTAATTACAGTTTACCTATTTCTGACATATGCACAGCCATGACTTCCAGAGCCATAAGGGTCTTAATGGCCTTCTAGAATTACCGCTGAGCTCTCCTATTTGATCCAAGGGTAGCTGGCAATGGGAAGAGGGTCCGACCCTCCCTGCAGAAAATATTTACTTGCAGGTGCTCATCTCCCTGACTTGTCTGTAATCTGCAATAAGGCAGCAGGTGGATGGATGACACTGGCTGCTCATTCGAGAAACGTCACTCCATGTATGTGTGCATCATGAGAAGTAACGATAAGTAACGAAAATATATACAGAGAGAAAATGAGGTCCTGCTGGCGGCATCATGACAAGCCTTCTATTTACGACACTTAAAAAAATACTTTCTTCTTGTGCTTCAATCACTAAAAACAAAAGCAGACTTATTAAGAAAATGTACCTATATACTGTTTGAAGCTCGTAACTTCTCAGAAGCTAAAAAAACTTATGACCTTTGATGTTACAAGAATTTATACACGCTTCCTCTAGCACTTTCCTTCTCAAATCTAAGGCAATCAAATGGGTACAAGGAAGGATACAGATCTAAATTAAAAAAAAAAAAACCTCCTGATTTATATTACTGTCAAGATTTTTGTTTGTTCAATAGTAATCATTAAAGTACAAGGAAATTCAATTTTAAATGGCTAAATTGCTTTATTTCAGACTAAATAAATTCCTTTTCTTGGAGCCTAACTGCCCAGACTGATTAATTTGAGTAGTTAAAAATATTTCAAAATATATCTCACCATCCTACTCTTTTGTATGGTAGAAATAGATTAAACACACACACACACAAACAAAAAAGCCCACTAGAAACCAAGAGAAATCTGTCCCCTCAGATTCTGAGCCTACTCTTTCAGCGGTGTGGTCGCCATGGCGACACTGGTTCCCTGCGACAGGTCTGAATCTCAGAGCTTGTCCGGTTCTCTCACTTCGCACACAAGGACCCCGCACCAGCAGGGGTTAACGATCGCTCAAAAATCCCTCAACTAGTTAGTGCAACACCCACAGCCAGGTCCGATCAGGGTCCCCGGACACAGGGACCAGACCCAGTCGTGCAGCCAGGTGCCCAGCAGGCCTCGTTACTGGGAAGGTTACTTCATCCCAGTATCAGTTCAGGATTTTTAATCACAGAGAAAGAGGCTCAAACAATCTTTGCTGGGCAGTAAACTTGCCTTTTACTTAGTTGCTTTTCCCCCTTCCCCATCACCAGCCGTGGCCCTGAGTCTCACCTTAATCACCCATGACTTCTCTCTAGTTACTTGGCTGCAAAGAATTCAGCCCTGTGCCCATCAGCTTTGTTCGTCTATGAAAAAGGCCTGACAGCTTTGAGATGCCTTGATTCCTACCCCTGTAATGAGACGCTTCCTAGCACCTTGATCTTGGGGACCAAGGTGCTGACGGCTGAGGTGCCCTGACTTCAGACAGCAGACCGGCCCACGCAAAGAGCTCCTGGGACCCTCAAGTGGCCACTGCCCAGTGGCCTGGCTCTCAGACTCCATCCCGGAGCTCCTCCTTGCCTGTCCTGGGCCAAGGATTAAATAAAACCTCCAGGTCAAGTGTCCCGGGGCAGGAAATCGCCTGCAGAAGGCCGAGAACAAAGACATTCTCTTGGGCGCCTCCTCAGCACTGCTCGGTGGCCCCCGAACTTATTGTTAGCTTAAGTACCGAGGGGAGAACTGGTGCTGGCAAAGAAGCTGAACCGTGTTTCAAAATTTCCGGTTCAAATTTATTTCTCTGTTCTCCAAAACAGTTCCAATCAAGCAGTTAACTTTGCAGTGGGTGTTTTACTCAGCTGAGTGCTTCCAACTTTCAGAGGAAGATAAAAACAAAACACTTGCGACAAGTCTTCACGCCTGAGCATTTAATGAAGAAGCGAGTCATGGTGCAGACACTGTGGGGCAGTTGCCATCCTCATGCCCGAGATGTGCAGGCAAGAGCCTTAAAGACTGGACTTCAGCTCAGCTGTCAATGCCTCGAGCAAGGTGCCAGGGGGGCAGCCCAGCCTCCCAGTCTGCCGCACTGGGATTCATTTACAAAACAATGTGAAGCACATTTCTTGCTAAAACCCCAACATTAGTAGTTCCTCTCCACAGGTTTTAAGGGTACAATAAAAAATGAAGACTGCGATCTACTATTTTTTTTTTCTTCTAATCTATGCTTTTGGTAATTATTGTCATTTAGGCAAATGGCTAAGCCGGCTGCGCAGGAGAGCCAGGCCGGCGGGTAATAAGCCCGCCACTAGGCTGTGACTTCTGCAATTCAAAGATAAGGGACAGTGAGAGCCTCAACAAGAGGCTCATTTTGTCAATTGATATGAAAAAGAGAACTTTTTATCCTGAGACATTTAAAACATCTTTTCTGTTTCCCTCTGCTCACCAGGTATTAAAGCTGCTTCCCCCCACCTTAAGAAACTGCAGTTCCAAGGGCCTAATCCTGCAGGTGCCGACAGCTCCTATGAAGAAAAAGTCCAAAGGAAAACAAAAGCAGCAAGAGTGAACCATACTTGAATTTATTGGCATTGTCAATCTAGAACAAGACGGGGATTTTTTTCCATGCAGGGAGATGGATTTCAATCTGCCATAGCATGTACCCACACATCTTCACCTCGGAAAATGTAGCATTTCAAGCTTTAGCCAGGGTCTAGGACCAGGGTCTAGGATGAAAGAAGAAAATGCAACAGTTGCTAGTCCTTTGTGTTTTCTTAAAAATCCAACAAGAACATGGCAATGACTTCCTTGTCACACACTGTAATATGACTCTGGCGTCACTTCACAAGGCTGATGCTGACCCTTGGCTCTTCGCTGTAAAAACTGCTGGTTCACGTGCGTGGCCTTAGCCGAACAGGAACTTCTCTTCTAAGCAGAATCAAGTACTCTCGGGGTAATAAAGAAACCAGTTTGCCTTTTAAAGACACTGAAAGCCCCCCGTGCTCAAGGGCCCGGAGCATCCCCTGCAGGACATATGGGGACATATGGAGAGTAGTTCTGTGCTGTTTACCAGAGCTGGACACTACTTCTGGACCCCAAGGACATCACAAGGTCAAGGGTGTTCCATGTGGAGTTTGGCTTGGCTCTGCTGCAGGGGCCCAGTGATTTTCTCAGTTCGTTCATTGTTAAAACAAAACAACCCAACATCCAGGTCTCATTACTTAGAATTATGAGATGAGACAGGGCCCCTCGAAAAAGGGATACGTGCAAAACACCGCATCTCCAGACTCATAATAAAATATTTACTAATTCAAAATGGAAATAAAAAGTGCTTAGGGGACACTGCTCCAGTAAGTAAAATTGCTCATAACCACAAGCTGCCAAAGGATTCATATTGATCACATTTCCTTGCCTCTGCAGGTCTGACGCCTTTTTAAAAAGCAAAACAAGAAAATGCAACCTGAAAAACATCTCTCTGGGTATTTGCCTTGCTTATCTTTGAAATAACAATGTCAAGAAAGAGGCTTAGAGATCAAATCACTTTAGTGGTGGGGAGCAAGGAGTCAGAGCTGATCAACGGCACAAAACTGTCTTTTACTGCACAGGACGTCACTCTAGATGGCTCACATCTCTGGAGAAGTAAAATGAACCTAGCCCTTGGAAATAATCATAAATTTAGCCAAAACAGTTGTCACTGCAGGGTCGTGCAGATGTTCCTGCTTGATAAAATCGCAGGACCCTTGCCTTTGCTTTTAGCCCTCATGTTCAGGAAGCAGTCATTTGTGAGAACATTAGCAGATGTGGGGGAGATGAAGATACAAAGAGCTGCAGTTGTCATGCCCCTGAACTGTTATGTAACTCCAACAGCAATTACAGCAAGTGGGGAGCTTATCCTCCAAATTATTTGATGTTGTGCAGACAAATGAAATAGGTCTAATTAAAATAAGATGGCTCTCTACCTAAGCACTGCTAAATGAGCTGAAAATCAATGTGCCAATCACATCTGCTTGTCAGGGCCCGAAATGGGATTCTTTTATGAGCCATAGCACTCTTACCACCTGTATGCTTTAAGTTATTACCCACTGACATCTGAATGTACTGATTGACCAAAAAAATGGACAGAATTCAAAACTAAAATTGCTTCGTTTTGAAAGTGCTCAAAGAACTTTAGATGCAAGCCTTCTAACAAATCAGTAACTTACAGATTACTCCTTTTTCACTTTCACAATTTTTACGGTGCTGCCAGAAGTCTTCTCAGCATTTGCTTTGAACTCAGCCTTCAGTGCATCTCTCACGGCTTTTGCACAGATCTGGGAGTACCGGATGTAGCTGGGAAGAAATGAAAGATAATATAAAGTTAATTATCAATGATCCAGCCAGGCTGGTCGTTGTTACTGTTTTTTTTTCTTCCCATACTTTTAATTTTGGTAGGATGGTACATTATTGTGAAACTGGATTTAAAAATGACTAGTGCCAGAAGCAATCTACACAGAGAAAAAGACCAGAAAAAAACGTACCAAACTCTTAACTGGTATTAGGCTGGGTAATCTTTGGTTTTTCTTCTTTATACTATCTTCTCTAATACACACTAATTTAAAATAAAAGATTCATAATGACTTTTAAAAATCACACAGCACAAGGAATAGACCAAAATGTTGTTATGAGAGGCTATAATAAGTGATGTTTAGGGGAACCTGGGTGGCTTGGGTTAAACCTCTGCCTTCGGCTCAGGTCCTGATCTCAGGGTCCTGGGATCCAGCCCCGCATCGGGCTCTCTGCTCAGTGGGGAGCCTGCTTCCACCCCCCAACCCCTGCCTGCCTCTCTGCCTACTTGTGATCTCTCTGTCAAATAAATAAATAAAATCTTTTTTAAAAAGTTTCTCTTTTTTAAAAAGTTTCTCTTTTTTCCCCATTTCTCTACTTAAAAGTTTTTTCCTTATACTATTCTCACAAGGTAAAATATATACAATTAAGAGAGGAAGAACTACTTTGAATTCAACAGTTCTCCCTGATTATGTAAAGGTTTTCTTGAGAATATCGGATTTTGTTTCCCAAGTCTGCCATTGAAGACACTTCCCTAACAAGGTTTCTAAATGAAACCAAAATATCCTCAATTCTAACAAAATATCTAACAGCCTGCTTCCTGTTTGGTAGATGGACTCCCATCAACATCTTATTTTCCAAAAAAATGTCAGCTCACTTTTTACACTTTTTGAAAACAGGAAGTGGGGGGGAAGGAGCACTGCTGTCTATTTTCTCATGTTTCAGATTTGTTTTTTTGGGCCAGAGGCAGGCGTTCCAAAGCCTCCTCGGGTGCTGACTAATTGGGTTGACCTTCAAGGCTGCTCAAGCTTTTCCGGTACTTTATCCACCTGTAGATACACGAGAATAAAACAGAAGGATAATAATGCCTGCCCCACTGATGGCTGGGAGGAGAGACACCTGTCACCGGGTAGGAGCTTAGGAAATGGTCCCTGTTACTAGGACCGTCGACCTTCCAACTGGACAAAACTGTGCTTGACCTCACAAGGCAGGAACTCCTGGGCTGCTTAGCAGTCCCCATCAGGTGCCCCCCGCAAGAAGTGGCGACTCTAGTCAAGTCACAAGGGGTGCCCCGCCTCCCCGCGCCAAGACGCGTGGCCCAGTGGCTGCACGAAGCCACCAGGTGTGAGGGCGGCGTCCACGGTTCCCTCGTCCTCGGAGGTAGTGTCTTCAGACGGGTTCCACACGCGAGCTTCCCGAGGGTCCCCACTGTCCTCAGTACCGTGTACCGAGGGCCTGTTCCCCTTTCACCGGGAAGGCGGCCAGACAGCGTCAGGACTCAGTGTGCAGTAACAACACGTGCGTGCTGGACACGCAGGCGCGGGCCGGGGTCACAGGTCCAGGGCCCACTCTCGGGTCTCTGGCGCCCGTCCGAGGAGCGCGGGGAGGTCACCGCACATGCTGAGCCCTCCGCCCACGCGCCGCGCTCTCGAGTCGCCCCCCCCCCCAACCGGGCCGTGCGCCGCCATCTTGGGTCCGCGCTCCCCCTGCCCCGACCCCCGCCGCGCGCGGCGTGACCTCCGACCCCGGGCCGGGCCGCGGACTCCCCGCACCCCCGAGGCGCGGGTCTACCTGAGTCCAGCCTGTCGCCAGTACGCCACCATGATGTCGCGAGGGTGGGCGCGTCGGGTCGAATCGCGAGGACGCCTCAATGTCGGTTCGGCGCACGGCCCAGCGACAGGAAGGTCAGGCTTGGGAACCGGAAGAGGCGGGACTCCGGACCTGCCAATCTCGCCGCCTCTTGCCCCGCCCGCCCTCCCGAGAAGCCCCTGCTGCCCCGCCGCGAAATCCCCCCGACGCCGGGAGCCAATGGGCGCGGGCGGCCGGGGCCTCGGGTACCAATCCCCGGGCGGGCCGGCCAGCCGCGCCCACCGATTGGCTCCGCGGGCGCCCCGAGCGTGTGCCCCGCGGGCTTCCGTAGTAGCCCGGCGGGGCGGCAGGGGCGAGAGGGCAGCTGGGGGCAGGCGGGTCAGGGTTCTTCCCGCGGCCCGGGGTCGTGGCTGCGCTCCGGCGTTGGCAGGGAGCACTCGGCCCCTTCCCCCGAGGGGCAATGGGCAACAGCGAACCCGGCCCAGACAGCGCGCGAGCCTCCGGGGTCACCCGCGACGTGCGACGGCCTGGGCTGGACGACCTGGACGACCTGGGCTGGGCGCCGCGGGCAGGGGCGGGAGGCGCGGGCCCCGGGGCGCAGGAGCGCGTGTGCACCCAGAAACAGAGAGCAGGGAACACATCGTTACAAGAAAGTTTTCAGAAACCATACACTTAACATCCATCTTTAATGCTAGACAGAGTAAGACGCCCCACAGTCCGAGTGTAGCCTGGAAACCCTGTCCCAGTCCAGCCCCCCCAAATACATCTGCTTGCCGGCTACAGAGATTTCAAACTATCAGCTACTTCACTACACTAGAAAATGAAAATTCCCAGAATTTTATCACTAGATCAGATAAAAAAAAATCAAACAGGATAAAAATTTGTTTAGAAATCTTTTTATCATTAGGGCATTACACTTTTTTCAGAACAAGTATAATTTACAGAAATTATACAAGGCAACTTTTTATCAAAGATCAATGTTTTGCTATGTTTTGTTTAATTGAAATGTTCTTTCATTTGTAAAAACCATCTCCGGTTACAAAAAATAATCAAAAACCTTATTGGATTTAAGTTGCTTTTACAAATGTCCTAAGAAGTCTTAAGCTAAACAACATTTTAAGTAGAAAAACACTCATTTTTAAATAGTTTGCTATACGATTTCTGTGGTTTATGTACATGTAATAACTGGTTTCTTTTATAGGAAACCTGATGAGTTTATTACATTAGCACTGTAAAATAAAGGCAAGAGCTAATCACCTTTTAACAAAAATACTCTGTATGTAACAACTGCAAGTATCAAAGATATTATTTACTGGTCGGTAACTCCTTGCTATGAGAAATACACAAAATACATTTACTGGACTGTTTTTCAGACTGCAGCTGCCCCTTACATCCAAAATAATTGACTTCCCATAAATAAAAGCTGCAAAGCAATTCACATAGTGGTTGGTTTAGGTCAATGCTTCTCATTATTATTCTTCCCCCCCCCCCCCCCCCGCAGTTGCACTGTATTATTAAAAACACTAAGTACCTGGGATTTATGCTTCAGAAAGACATCGTTTGATTAATTTCAAATGACGTACAGCTCTTCATGTGAAAAAGATGTTTTGTGGTCACAATTACCTCAAAAAGTAATTATATTCAAATAACCTGACATATCATGCTTTAGCAATTACAGAGCCATGATTTTGACACATGGCAATTTATAAGTTAGGCAAATGTGAAATGTTAAAAGATGTGAACAGCTGTTCTTCTGTTTAAGTTTAGAGTGCTGCAAAATTCCGGTAATGACTTTATTTTTTCAGTGAACATCACCAGCCCACGGTATAGCATACTAAGTCATAAAGTACAAATCCAAGGAAGGTTAATACTTAAGTTACAAAACTTTGGCAAATTAATACAGTACTCTTTTAACACAAAATCCTTTTTTTTTTGTTTGTCTGTTGGAGTCATGTATTATCTTAGTGATAATTTTCATTTCCAAAAATGTCATTTAAGTGCCAAAACAAAACACTGTGGTTTTTAATGGTGGTTTCTAGCAGAGCAAGTTATTTTATACAAATCGGTATGTCTTTTCAAACTATCATTTCTCCTTTTAAAGAGCATTCCCTCAGGCAAACTCCTGCAGTTTACCATCGCAGGGTAATTGTAGGTATTAAGGGGGCTCTGCTTTGTTCTGGGGTTGGTCCAAAGCCAGGTAGAGTTCCGATGCATGAAAAGCTTTACAATTCTACCTTAAAGAAGATTTAATATGCCAATATGATTCTCCCAGTACTTTTAAAAAATTGTTAAATCTTCACATAAATACTGGAATCCTCAAAATCAGATGGTCATTTCAAACCATACTACTTTTGGATGATCCCTTTTATTTAGAAACCCTGAACCTTCTTTGTTTTGATCAGAAGTCTTACAGCTTTTCTTCAGCCTATTAAAAAAAAAAAAAAACTCTACCTAAAATATAGTTTTATTTTTTAAATAACAAATAAATATACTGCCAGTTTGCAGAGACCTGGGGGGCAGATGTCCGGTACTGATTTTCATCCTCATTTCTCTACAAACGCTGCCGCCGCCATCGGTGTCCTTATGCTCCCTCTCGCCGAAGCCGCCAATTCTTCAATCTCAGCATTTAATTTATGTATTACCCATTCCATTGCTTCTCGGCCCTTAAAAAAATCCAATACATCTATTGTTACCAAGTGAGAGCAAAGCACGTATCAAATAAATGGCACATCAGGAAGTAACAAGAAGCACTTACAAGTATAACTAAACCTCACCAGAATGGATTGTTTTTGTCCTTGTTTTTTCTTTAATATTACTTACCAAATATCGAATGCCTTGGGCAACTGGAAACTGATCTATAAACTCACTTTTATTTTACATGCAAAAGTTGTTCTCAAAACAATCTACAAGTCAATGATTGTGATCACTTCATTACTGATTAGAGTGATCCCCTTCTGGGGGATCGAAAGGTCAAACCCAGTTTTTTTGGTCCATTATTTTAAACCAAAATCCTATGCAAGGCCCTGGAAGATCTGGTCCCCAACTTCCTCTTCATCTGTTCTCTCCCGGTACTTCATGCAAGTCCTTGAGGAAATGAGAAGCATTTCCTGCTTCCTCTCTCAGGGCCTTTGCACATGCAGCCCCTCTGCTGGAGGCTTCCCAGCACATCCCTAACAACCAACGTGGCCCTCATTCAGCACTCAACAGAACACTCATGAAATACTTGTATCCCTGTGTACTTTTCCTTTCCTTTTTTAAAAAATATTTTATTTATTTGTCAGAGAGAGAGAGAGACAGCACACGAGCAGGGGGAATGGCAGGCAGAGCGAGAGGCAGAAGCAGCAGGCTTCCCAACGAGTAGGGAGCCCGATGCGGGGCTCAATCCCAGAACCCTGGGATCTGGACCTGAGCAGAAGGCAGACCCTTAACCAACTGAGCCACCGAGGCACCCCTACTTTTCCTTTCCTAATAATGCGATTAATGTTGCCTTCTTAATACCACGAGGGCAGTGGTTTTCCCTGCTGTATCCCTAGTCTCGTCTAGCACTTCCTCAGGTACAGAGAAACATCTATAAGTAGCTTTTGGCTGCTGAATGATTGATTATATTAAACATGCTATAATAGAGTGCATTAAATATCTCTTTCTCTAAACTTAAATTGTTTTAAATTGTGCATTCTCCAAGAGGTAAAATTAGCTGGGGGTGGGGAGAGGTGGGAATATCTCACTCTCTTTATGTACATAGTATATTCATCCTTTCACCCATCTATCCGTGGTGTTAAAAACTTTTCATGGTGTTAAATACTTTTCATGGTGGCTGTTAAGAGTAAAAAATGCCTAAAACGAACCAGGGGGTTGCACGGCAAAGAGGGTAATGAAAAGGTTGAGAACTGGTGTTGTGAACAGCGGCACAGTGACATATCACCAAGCACTTCCTACATGCCGGGCCCTGGGCCACCCGCATTCTACATGTTATCTCATTTACTCTTCATGCGCCAACTGGTAAGATGGCTAACTGACCTCCACTCCACGGATGGGAAACTGAGGCACAGAAAGGTTAACTTAATTGTCCAAGGTTGAAAGGCTGGTAAGAGTTCCGGCTTGCACACAAACCACGGGGTGCTAGACCGCAGAGCCAGTGCAAGGAGCTGCCTAGAGGGGTTCTCCGCACGTTGTGGCTGAGAGTCAGTTTGCCGGGACAGATACACATTCAGTACCAAGCTCCTTTAAGATGAGAAACCCAGCAGTAACGATTAGGGAGCAGCCTGACTTACTTTATTAGCATTTGAAGATATGGTACTCGCCATCAGTCCTTCAAGGTAACTGCTGAGACTGACTCCTTTCACAGTGATTATGGCTTCTTGAGTCAGAACAGTTCTAGAACAGAACCCATTCACACAATTCGAGAATGACCTTTCATTTTTTTAAAGAAATATATGATAAAAAAATTAAAACCCCCTGTAAGTTTGTCAAAGTATTTTTTACTCACTTCTCTGGGTCCTGAGGATGGGGTTTGTATATAAGTCTCTCATCTACTGAAACCATATTTGTAAAAGAAATCTACAGAATGAAAAAAAAAATCAAATCATTTTAGAAACCACAATGAAAAACATTTGCAAAATTAATTCACAAACCAAAAATCTTGCTAGGTAAATACACAAATAACAAATCAACCACTTTGATATCACTGCAAAAAAAAGAACTTAAATTTCACTATTCACGGCTTCCTTTTTATTATAGAGATAATAAATATGACCAAAGCATTACAGCAGTTGTATGCACACGATCCCAAATTCATTTTATTGGGTGCTGTCCCCCAGAAACAAGAAGTTGCCTCACTGCTCCAGTGAGCAGGGAAGGAAAATACAGCGTATAATCACTGATTTCTTAAGCTACGCTGAAGAGCCTCTATTTACCTGTACATCAACTGTAAAAGAGAAAAAAAAATTAAGCTATTAGTTTAAAATCAAAACAAAAGGGAGCCCACACTTACATTAGTAGATTTAAGTTCCATTGTCTTCTCTACAGGATCAACTACAGAATGTTCTTGCACATATGTTTTAGTTCTTGCAGCACCAATGAGCTAAATAAAACATTCACAATTAGTAATCAGGGGAAGAAGGATTTCTTAACAAGTGTACCAATATTTTATGTGAAGGTAAAATGTGTTAATATCTTGAACCAAAAAATGTTTTGTAAAAAAAACGGGAGGAATGAGACGAAGGTCAGAAAGGAGGCCCATTTGAGGGTAACAGGAATTCACACACCATGAATGAGATGAGACTGCCAGATACAAAAACCCCTTCCCAGAGGCAATTAGCGACCAGCCCAGGGAGAACGCGTGCAGTATAAAGCAGACACTGAAACCGCCAAGGTGTGACAACGGAGCACGGAGCCTGAAATACGGAAATTAGAATATTTGGGTAAACACGGCATCTGGAGAAAGGAGAGCTCGAGAATATCTGTCAGTATTTTCCTAGAGCAGTCTCGAGGGAGAGGGTGCTGCGGCCTCATTCTCCAGACAAAAACGGCCACCTCCTGATGGAGGACAATGCATCCCACCCAGCGTCGCTCCTGTGCCCGAACCGCAGCCAACCCCCGACCTTGCTCATTTCTGTGTCCCCACTATCTCACGCGGTGGTTTGTGCAAAGGAAGCAACCAGGACATTCCTGCTGAGAAACGTGTCCTTTAGTTTTCGGAGTGGACCTATCTTCCCCAAGGAGAAAGAAAATTGAGTCTGCTTACTATACCAGAGTTCTCTCACATTGTAATTTTCTGCCACTCCAGTTTCTTGCTGGTTAAATTGGCTCATTAAAGCCTGCTCGCATGTAACTGAATAGAATTCCTGTTCTCAAATGTATGGGGAGGAGTCTCAGACCTCGGAACAACTGTGGCATGGCGGAGCCCGAGAACACGCTCCTCACTCAGGGACACGACCCGCCACTGACCACAGCCACTGTCAGCTAACCATCGCCACCAGCCCATGGCTTCCAGATCTTAGTACTGGTCTGAAGTGGCTGGCAAAAGCAGGAGCAGAACAGAACTCCTTTTAGATTACAGAGCATTAGCTGGCTTCCTTCAGAAGGTTTTATCAGGCGCCTTCATGAAGACTGTAATAATATTTCCAATTCATTATACACTCATAACTCAAGTTTATTATAATACAATTTGAACTGATGCAAAAATGACATTCAGAATCGGCTCCCACAACCTATTTGAAATTATAATGTGGTTTAGAAAACTTCTCTACAGCAGTCACATTTCCACAGGAATAAAGACACACTTACAGATTTCACAATGGAAGGCAGTCCCCACTCTGTGCTGAGAAGTCTATGGCTGTGCAACTTTCCAGAAGGATCTATATGTCTGTCCAACACATCAACTCCAACCACGCTTGGGTTCATAGGGTTTGGGTATTTCTGCATTGCAGCTGTTGTAACAGTTTCCCATGGGTGGCTGCCGATATGAACCAAAAACCAAACATTTGAAAAATATGCATAAATATTAAACTGTTTTTATAAGCCATCAAATCATTCTTTATAGTTGAAGTTTAATTAATTTAACTAGAGAAAATTATTTTCTGAAACACTGACTAAAAGATGATTTGGGGAGCTCAGTCTACATTTTGAGTATGTACAGAATTCAGAATTCAGTATTTTCCCAGCACACAGGCTGTATGGTACAACTGAGGTCTATAAAGATATAAATAGCCATTAGAGTACAGTTTCTTAAACAATCTTTCCCATTTACCTGTGTTCACTTTCACATGTATATTTTGTTTCTAAGAATCACTGATTCACAAAAATGTATTTAAAAAAAGATGTTCTATGAAAACAAGCAGGAAAAACTGTTATTTTACTGTCATTTGTTCTTTTGTCTGGCCCCAATTCCATAAAGCTATAAAGATGTAACCAAAGTAAAAAGAACTTAGGGACACCATAAATTCTTTTAGGGATTACAAAAAAATCCAAAATATTATTGATTTAAATACTGTAAATTAAAAATACATTTTTCTCTATATTAAGGTAATAAGTAACAGTGGCCCCTCCAGTCAATCTTTATCCATTGCTTTCCCCAAAGGAGTGATTCTGATTTGTTTTGAAAAGGTCACTCAAAATCATGAAGGGTTTTTAAGGTGCTTCTAATATACTCTTTTCTAATGTTCTCTCTTAATATTATCTTCTTGAAAAAGCCCGTGTGCTTGGATGATTCAAAATGTGATGTACATTTGTTCACTTCACAACTTGTGGGAATAAGATGCTGGTACAAAAGCCATCCTTTTCAAAAGAGCCCCTTATTAATGACGAGTATTAGAGTGACTGAGCCCACCTGCAGCCTGACGCTATCCTATTTGTGCTCTTGTCTTCGCTGAAAGGAAAAAAGAGATCGGGAGGTAATGTTTCCAACCACACTTACCGATAAACCACACAGCATTACTTTTTATTTTTCTAAAAGCAAAATAGGTAGGCCATTAACCCAGTTCAACTTTTCAGAGAACTAAGCCGGACAACTACTTTTTGCCAATAGAGGGAACAGCTCAACATCATTCATTTCCCAGAACCCTGGACAACCAGTGACATTATTTTCAATGTTTTCATTTTTGCTATTATATAAATGAACCTCATTCTGTTTTTAATCTCAAGCCTTATTCAGCAATCAACGCAGGTACATAAGGGGAGCTACTTCATAAATCCCCACAAGTAGAAGTGATACAGGCCGAGCACTCAGATTGTTACCAAGGCAACTATCTAAAATGAAAATCAGATGAACCCTGTCCCTGTCTCCATCTAGTCATATACCACGGTTAGCTGGCTTCCTTGCACTTATCTCTTCCCCTCACCCCCTCTAAAAAATTAACAATTGCACATAGCTTTGGGGTGGGTATGTTATTATTTGTAATATAGTCCTTCTCTGAGCCAACTCGAAAACACTGGTGTTGACTAAACTTGAACTAAGACTGAAACATAATTAGCTCAAACATTACAAAGGATGCATGTTAAGAGTCTTCCAGCAATTAATCTGAACTCTTCTAATGTAATCATACGAAAAGACCTTACACTGGAAACCACTCAGAATGGCACCAAAGGGCAGGCAGAACCGCACCCACCTGCCCAATATCTTCACCTATAAAATGAAGGGGGTGGACATTGAGGAATCCTTAACTCCAGCCAGGCAGCAACAACATCTTGATTAATCTTTGATTAATTCAAAGAAGAGTGCTGGCACATAGGGGGCATTCCTATTTGTTAAAGGAATCAATGGATGGCTTCACCGGGATGCAGCTAGATGGGAAGTCTCAGAAGGAAGTGCTGAACATACAGGGGTAAGACAGAGAATGATGACTTCGATATTGCAGACAGCAGTGTCCTTCAGATAGGAAAACACTTGGCGACGGTAAGATTTCTGAGGGGAGATGGCAACTTCCATTTCAGGACTGAGTTGGAAAAGCCCACAGGACATGTGAGCAGAGATGTCTGGTAAGACCTGAAAATAAGGATTTGACGTCTGAGAGAGGCTGGAGCCCAAGGTCCACATTTAGATGCCCTAAGAATGGATGTATCAGCTGGAACCCCAAATGAAAAGCCCAGATCATCTGGGGAGAATCAGGATCAGGGCTGCTGCTCCCAAGACACGCCCAGCATTTGTTTGAATATGTCTATCTTCTGAGGCGAGGATCCCAGAGCTTTGCATCAGATCTCGGAGAGGTCTCAAGACAAGAAGGCCACTACCAGAATCTCCCTGAACATTCACACTGAAGGCGAAGAGAGCGAAATACCAAAGAGAGAGCAGGAAGTGAAGAGTGTTAGGGAAAACAGAAAAAAGAGATGCACAGTTCAAAGAACTTCTGAAGCTCTGAAATCCAGAAGAGGATTGCCAGCAAGAACCCATCTATGATCCCAAGGGCTGAAACAGAGTAGTAAAGACTGTTATCAAATAAAGAACATCAGAAGGGTCACAAATCCACAGAAAGACTGTAAGCATTATGAAAAAAGGAATCTTCCCCGATTTTAATGTTCAATCCTTCCCAGGACCCCGTGGACTCTTGGATGGGTCTGATTCACTGCGTATGCAGATTTTACAACGTCTTTTAAAACTGCTGTCGGGAACATGGTTCAAAAAAATCAAACGGCTAAACTAAAACATACCGCAAAGCTATAAAAATTAAAACAGTATGGCTGCAACAGCAAGATCAGCGAAGCAGAACAGAGGGCTCAGAAATGGATTCAAATGTCAACCACAACAGAGTTTAGGCGGACGGTGCCATCACAGATCAGTGACAGGAGGGCGGACCAGTCACTGAGGAGTGCTTCTCTCCATTAACTATTCGGATTAACTGCTTCTTTACTCAAAAAAAAAAAAAATATATATATATATATATATACACACACACACACACACACACATATATATATGTGTATATACATACATATATATACACACACACATATATATATGTATACACACACACACACATATATATATATAGCTACTTATATGTGTGGTTCGTTTGTATATGGAATCATGGACCCAGAAGGGGATTCAATTACCAACATCCAACTTTAAGGCCTACTGTGTTACTAAGAATTCCTTCTAACCAAGAGATGTCACTGAGCGTGGCCTCAAAGTCCTGTTCTGGTCGCAGGCCGGGACTGCACCACCGTCTTCCGTGTCTCCCATAAAAATGGGCAGCCCAAGGTCACACAGTGTGCGGGAGCTGGAGCTGGACCTTGGACTCCCACTGTCGTAAGGCTCCGTTCCTCAGGTCACGAACTGCCAGGAAAGTTTCGCCTCCTGGTCGCCCGAGCTCACCCGGGACGACACTCCACCCAAAGGTGGCAGGGCGGCCAGACTCCCGACAACGCCCACGCTTCCTGCGGGAATCCGCGGGTCCCCGTCCCACCTGGCTTGGCACGGCCGGAAGGGGCATGCAGGGGCCTCTCGCACCCCAAGTGCAGTCGAGGACCTCGTGCCAGGCGAGGCCCCACCAGCCCGACGGACCTCCCCAGGGCCAGGCCGCCAGTGCCCGTCTCTGGACCCCCTCCCAGCCAGGGCGGCGGCGAGGCCGGGACGTCTCGGGCTCTCTTCACCGCGGGGGCCGCAGCCCTCGAGTCCCCGCCCCCGGGGTCCCGTGAGACTCAGGCCCAGCTCGCCCAGCCGCTAGGCCCGACGCCTGGAAGCTGCTTGAGGGGCGCCCCGGCCTCGCCACGACTCCGGGCCCGAACTGCCCGCCCACTCTGCACTTGCCCCGTACGCCCCGCCGACCCGGCCCACGCCCCAAACTTACTCAAAGACGTGCTCTGAAGTCCAGATCTTCATGGTACCGGCAGCCTGCGCGTGTCCCGGCGGCGCTAGGGGACAATGAGGCAGAAAAGCCACACTTGCCCCTGCCCCGCCCCCCAGGCACCCAGCCGGCCGCGCAGCGCGCACGCGCCGTCGGGCCCGACGCGAGGGACGTCCCGACGCGCGGCCCCACGCCCTATCCCGGCCCGGATTTTGCCCCAGCCTAGCGCGCGGCGCAACGAAACCCCGCCCCTTAGCGCCGGGCGCAACGCGCCGGCGCAGTTCCGGGGCAGCGCCAGGGGCCGCCGGCGTAGGCGCTGTGCTGCGCAGGCGCGGCACGGGGTCGACTGCCCGCCCCCTCGCGGGCGGCGCCGGGAGCGCTGACCTCTGCACAGAGTTGGGCCGGGCCCAGAGGGTTCCTGGGCGTGCTGGCCATGCCTTCCTCGCGTGCAGGTTCTATTGCGTTGCCCGGCCTGAAGACCCGCCTACACGGACAGTACTGTGCTGTGTAGTTGAGCAAAGGTTCATGGCGACTCATTAGAACATTGTCTTAACTTGGACTGTGGGTCCCCAAAGTTATCCAACCAACCAGCCACCTCCTGTCTCTACCTGGACTGTGGGGGCCCCAAAGTCATCCAATCAACCAACCAGACAATCAGCTCTGTGCTCATTCCTCTTGCCCTCGCAGCAGTTATGACCCTGGGTGGGTAGAAGACCTAACACACAGGAACTAACACCAGACTGTGTGACCGATGCCCAAATGAAGGGCGTATTTAGGAAGCATGGGTATTAGTTGGAACAGAAGGGAAAACATGGCTCTGAGTTTGTAGATGGGTCTTATCTCAGATGTCACCCCCGGGACAGAGCTCCCCTTATCACCCTTCCTTAGCGATCCTCCAAATCCCCGTTCCTCCATCACAACATTCCATTGCATTTTTCTTAGCATGCATCACTCTCTGAGATTATCTTGTTTGTTTGCTTAACTTCCACTTGCATATAAGTCCTTGAAGGCAAGGATCTTGCCTGCTTTGCTCAATAAATGATTTTCAGTACCCGGTCCGTAGTAAAGGTTCAGTGATCATTAATTGAAAAATAAAATAATTTTTTGTGGAAGGAATGAATTACTGAAATCATCTAGTTTATCTGTTTAACTTCCACTAGAATGCCAGCCCTCAAGGGTGAGGCTCTTGCCAGACTTGTTCAATGATTCCTCATTCCTACATAATAATTATCGGTTGCATAAGTGAGCAAATGACTAAGAAGTGAGGGGCAGGCAGGAGTGTCCCGTGACCTCATATGCAGGTTAGCCTTGCACAGTGGACAAGTTCTAGGGCTTTCACGTTAAGCCCTCCCTCCCCTCCTGCCCCTCCTGTCCCTGTCCCTAAGAGAACAATTTGCCATTTGAAATGATGGCTGTGGAGCAAAATCTTTACATCTGGTTACTTAGAAGCCAGTTAGAGGCACTGTCTTGTTTTTGTTCCTAGCTCCTTTGATTGTTAAAAACAAATAAAAGCCAGGTTAATTTAGGAGGGAGGATAATTTTTTTTTAAAATAGTTGAAGTCCTTTATATAGAAAAACAGAAAAATTACATTAGGCAGGAAGGAAATAATATGGTCGGGTAGTTGCTAAGTGCAATTTGTGGTACCTAGGACTTAAAAAAAAAGCGCTGTGGTGCTTGGAGTGAATTCTTGGGGAGGTGATGCTTTAAAGGCGACTGAGAATGGCTCAGCCTTGATTAAGATGCGAAGTTAATGTTGCCTGGTGTTTAAAACACTGCTTCAGGACCCGACCGCACAGTACAGCCTGTCCCCTGCTATTCCTGGAGCTCCGTGAAGCTGTTCACCACCCAGGATTCCTGTTCTGTTTATTTCAGAGAGCGCTATTCTTCCCTCTAGCTCAAGATTTCTGTTTCTCAGAGTCATGAAAATGAAATGTCACCTGTCCCCCACTCATACTGTATCAGTCTATTGATTTTACTTGCTGCATCTGGAGTCAGTGATGGGGACAGGGGCATGGAAGGGTGGAGATTCAGGACCCAAGTATCTTTTCTATGTGTTTCCCGAAGGTCGAAATAATACTGCCTCGTGCTTGGATTTAGAGAGCAAGATCCTGACGTAGATTAGCTCCCAGAGACTCACTTAGAAACAGAGGAAACCAACAATTGGTTTTTAAATACCTAAGAATTGTATCACTGACTGTGCCTGGCACAGAAACAGGGAAATTATTAGTAGGTCATTACTTTGGCTTGATATTAAACAGGTGACTGGTTCTGGTGGCACTCGCTGTAGGGATGACACCCAGCCCCCGGGGTCTCTGGGACCGTCCCTGTGCCTGGGGAGGGGAAGGTGGGGCGAGGGAGGGAAGAATGTAGGCATGATTCCAATCATCAGGGAACTTCTGGCTGAGGATGCAGAACACAAGTCAAGAAATAGCTAGAAGATATTTCAAGTGCAGGTTGGGGGTTTGGAGCAAAGAGACCATGACCGTGAAGTACAGTCCCTGGGGCAGGCTTCGTGGAAGGTGGTGGGCAGAACATGAGGCTACCAGGAACTGCTGGTGGTGGGGCCCAGAGACAGGCCCGACAGGACAGGTGGATGAAGTCACGTGCCTCAACTTCAACTGCGCCCCTGCTCTTTTCCTGTGCTTCCGAACTTGAGTCATTGGCATGCCATCTTCACAATTCGCCCTAACCTGTCCCATTATTACTTAATTTTTTGATCAGCCTCTTTGCAAAGACACTTACACAGCTACTGTCAACAGAAAATTGGTATTTTTTAAAAAATATATACACTAAATTCCTAACTTGAAACAAAGCAGTAAGCCTGTGGGCTCTTACTGTCTTTCATATACTCCAGGAGTGGGGATACCTTACTTTGGGGTCCATCTCCAAGCTTTCTCTAGAGTTTCCTTTTCTTTTCTTTTTTTAAGATTTTATTTGTTTATTTGAGGTAGAGAGAGAAATCAAGAGAGTGTGAGCACCAGTGGTGGTGGGTGGGGCGCAGAGGGAGAGAGAGAAGCAGACTCCCTGCTGAGCAGGGAGCCCCATGCAGCCTTGATCCCAGGACCCCAGGATCATGACCTGAGCCGAAGGCAGACCCTTAACTGACGGGGCCACCCAGGTGACCCTCTCTATAATTTTTTTGACTCTTATCTGTCCTCTGCAAATTGCAAACCCCCCTTTTCCTCTGAGTCTCTGGGCAATGACCTTGATCTCTGAATTCACTGCGGACCTCTTCCAATTGCCTCCACTTCTCCTTAAAATGTCTTACATCCTCAGGATTCCTGGGTGGTTGGGTCGATTAAGCGTCTGCCTTCAGCAGGACCCCAGGGTCCTAGGATCAAGCCCTGAACCGGGCCCCTTGCTCAGCAGGGAGCCTGCTTCTCTCTCTGCCTGCTGCTCCCCCTGCTTTGTGTTCTTTCTGTCTCTCTCTCTCTGACAAATAAATAAAATCTTTTTTTAAAAAAGTTTTGTATCCTCATTAATCCTCTGTATTTCTTCCGCACTTACACAATGTATTCTTTCTCTAATCTTCTTGCCTTCGCTCCCTTATTCATTCAACAATAGCCCCAGATCACCTGATGGAGGTCATTCTTCTCCACACAGGGCTAATGCTACACCAGCCAATCTCAGCCCGGGGCGATTTCCTCTGGGAGACATGTGACAGTGTCTGGAGACCTTTTTGGTGGTCATACAGAGGGAGGGGCTGCTACGTGCATCTCGAGGGTAGAGGCCGTGGATGCTGCTAACACCCAGGACAGAGACGGTCCCTCCAACAAAGAAGTAGCTGCCCCCAAATGTCCATAGCATGGCAGTGTGGAAACCCTGGGCCATAGCTACCGGCTTCCTAGAATCTGGCCCAGTCTTTCCATCTGGACTCGATCTTCTGTCCTTCCATCCCCCAACTCATATGGACCCTTTGGTTGCATCAGTCACTTGCTGTCCCCTAGCAGGGACACACATTTCCCCGCCCTTGAACTTCAAACATGGTGTTCTCTGGCCAGTATGCCCTTTCCCCTTGCTTGCCCTGAAGAGTCTTACTCACGTCTTGAGACTGTGCAAATACTCCACTCCCTCGAGTGCCTCACTGATATGCCTCTTCTTGAACTCAGCACCGCCCTTGTGTCCACCTCGGTGCTCCTGCTGGCGTTCAATATGCACCTTACATTGTGGAGCTTGTGTTTGTGTGTGTCTACAGCTTAGTCCGTTGGGGCTGCTGTAACCAAACACCACAGGCTGGGAGGCTTCTACACAACAGCTTACTCTCACAGTGCTGCAGGGTGGAGGCCTAAGACGGGGGACATCAGCATGTTCAGGTCCCTGTTTTCTTGCTGTGTCCTCCCATGCTAGAAGGGCCAAGGTAGCCATCTTGGATCTCTTCTATAAGAGCACCAATCCCATTCTCAAAGACTCCACTTTAGTGACCTGAGTACCTTCCCAGGGCCCACCTCCTAACACCATCACTCTGGGTATTAAGATCTCAGTGTATCAATTTGGGGGACATGGGTGGAGATGGATATAGTCATTCAAATTACAGCAGCTTCTGTGTTAGAGGAACTAAGAGCCTTTTATGTAACTTCTCATTTTTTGAGTCCTTGCCGTCATATGGCTACATGGAATCATCAGGAATCATCAACCCGTGAAAACATTCACTATGGAACCCAATCCAAAGTTGGTGTCATCTGAAAACATAAGCCCGGACCCTCACCTGTTGGGCCCCTGTGTTTGCTGGTTAGTCTCTCTCTGGTGGTCTGTGGGCTGAAGATGCACCACAAGAGTGAAATGGAAACCCTGGGAGAAGATACCCGATGGCAGCTGGTCACAGAGGGTGATGATCAAGTTGTTCATGGCTAGAGAAACCACCAGGGGATGACTTCGTGTGAATGAAGGCAAATGAGCAACTGAGAAGAGAAAACCGACGAAAGGTATAGATCTCAAAGACAAAGAACGTCCCAAGGCAGTCATTTGCATAGCTAGGGACTGGGAGACACCTATGGGAACACAAATCGACTCACTATTTCCGCAAGGATCTCCTTTCCTGTGATCGAGCCGGAAGTTCAAATGGATCGAGTGATGCTGTTCCCGGGGCTGGTGGGAAAGATTGTGATAAAAACCAACCCCTGATTCATTCCGTGTAACAAGACTTTGCACAGAGCTCAACAACTTTAGCCTAAGTTGTGTGTGTGTGTGTGTGTGCATCTCATCAATATAAATGTATAATCACATCTGTCTGCATCACTACATATATGAATATATGCACGTGGCTGCACATAAAAACTTACTAATGTCATTTCATATTTCATTTTCCAGACTGATGTCTCATCCACACTTATTTATGAAATTTTAGGGTCGGTTTTAGGTGGGTTCAGTGGGCTTATTGGGCACCAATTATACACTAAAAAATTAGGGCTTTCTGACTCTCTCAGGGCCGGGACTGACGTGGAGGCCCGGTTGGGGGAAGATGCGGGAAGTCCGCAGGGTGAGAAGCACAAAGGGCAGAGGTAGAGGGAGGGGAGGGGAGTTTGAGGCATTCTAGGGAAGGCCTGTGACAGATGCCTGCACACACTTACAGTTTTCCACTTGGTGACCCGAGCGGCCCTCAACAAATAGAGACCCAGAGGCTGCTCGACACAGACTGAGCCAGAGAGGTGTGGCCTACAAAACTCGAGCCTGAGACTCCAATGTCCTGTGGCCTCTCCCGTGCTGGCAGCGTGGGGGGGGTGGGCACAAGGGGGTTCCACTGACCCTGGAAGGGGAGAGGGAAGAAAGCAGGAGAGGAGCCCATGGCCTCTGGGACCCCAGTCCCACGCTCCGCCCCCAAGTCAGGGATCTCACATTACTTCTAATTAGGCAAGTGTCTCGCGTCAAATTCGATTTCATTCCCATTAGCGACTGAAGATTTCGGGTAATTGTGCAGGACTTCCTATCCATAAGATCCCCCGCCTTGTTTACCTAAGGATCTAACCAACTTATGCCGAGATTCCTATCATAAGAAACGACTCTCTTCTCCTGGGAGGGCTTTGATGATTCCCGTAACTCCTCCGCCTGAGAAATCAAAGGTCCTTTCTTCAAGTTGGGTCAATTTGTCCCGTTCGTGGCCGCCCCATATCCAGGCCTTCCATCTCGAAATGAGCACTAGCCCCTGGCAGGCACTTCTGCAGTGGCGAGATTGCTTTGCTGGGACTCTCTGCACGAAGGTGTCCGCCTGGCCAGAGGTCCTGCCCGGGAGCCTAGAAATGTCACTGTGGCCCCTGTGCCCTGGACGAGCAGCTTCTGTGTCCATTCGCGCTCGCCCGATGCACTTTGTCTGGTCCCAGCTACCCCATCGGGAGGCGGCAGGTGAAGGAGCCGTGCCAGCTCCATGCCCGGTGTCCAGCCCCCAGAACATTTGCATGGACGCACTTAGGAGCTTTTTCCTTTTTCCTTTTTTATTTTTTTTTTTAAAGACCCTTGTAAAGGACATTTCTTATTTGAAGTCACCCAGACAGTGGCCTGTTGTTTGGTGACCATGGCCAAAAGAGCAAATTAACTCCGTGCCTCTTGTATCAAAAAGCGAGAGGGGGTACAATCTGTGCGGAGATTCACCCCCTTTCTGAGACACATAATGAGGTTTGCGAAAGGAGACAGAGCCTGGCTTTTTGCTGTCTCTGGAGCTTGGCAGTTTCCTGCATTTTGCTGCAGGCAAATTAGTTCTCTATCTTTGCTGGAGGCAAATGGACTAATTCAGAAACAGACGATGCCTTGTAGGGGGCTCCCCTCCTGAGGACCCCCATCCACGGGGACCTTGGAAACGGGGAATTACAAATCCAGCTGCACCTTGGCCTGGGTCGGATTCAGACAGCTTCTTTTTTGTGTGGCCCGTTCTTGCTTGACTTTATCTTGATGACCTTTCGGATATAACATTTCAGTGGCCAACAGCGTGAACACAGGGAGAGAACAATTACAGCCACAAGCCACCTCCTGAAAGCTGCGCAGCCGACTCCGGTTTCAAAAGATCAACCCCCCCCCCCCCCACACACACCCCGGGGTTCATCCCTTTTCATAATGAGTGCCGGGCAGTACTGTGAGATTAATAAATATCTGGTCTTCCTCCAGGGCAGCCCAGGGCACATGCTCCTATGTGCGCATTGGCCAGTGGGGCACCTTGCACACGAAGGAGGTCAGGGCGATTATTCCCGCCAGTCAAGGAAGGTCGAGACACCGCAGTGCCTTTCCCATGGCAGGTGCCTTGCGCTGCCCAGCCTGACTCTCTCGTTACTAAATGACTTGCGTGATGCACTTCCCAGCTGCCCGGCGTGCACAGAGGTCGGCAGTCCAGAGTCTGACCTGCCAGGCGACCCCGATTCCCTCTGTGAGAATGGGGCCGGGGGAGGGGGGCGCCAGAATGTTTTCTACGTGACCAGAAGCGTGATGAGTGCCTGCCGGAGTCTCTTCAGAGAATATGCGCTAGAGTCGACTTTTTCTTCATTATTAAAAGGTCCGTGGTGCAGAAGTGCGACTTTCTGTGTAATTGTCAAAATTGTATCAAAATCGAGCACAAAAGGATGGAAAGGTGGAAGGAAAGTCAGTTGTTGGCCATGAACCATCTTGTAAGAGCTGATCTGGTCCTTTCTTTTTTCTTTTTTAAAGATTTTATTTGTTTGACAGAGAGAGAGAGAGAGAGAGATCACAAGTAGGCAGAGAGACAGGCAGAGAGAGAGGGAGGAAGCAGGCTCCCTGCTGAGCAGAGAGCCCGATGTAGGGCTCAATCCCAGGACCCTGAGATCATGACCTGAGCTGAAGGCAGAGGCTTAACCCACTCAGCCACCCAGGCACCCCTGATCTGGTCCTTTCGGAAAAAAAAAATACATTCCCAGACTGGTTGATTCAGGCAGTTAATGAAAGGAAGACTAAACTGGATTATTGGCGTCCAAGAGGGAAACCAGAATACTGGGAAGCCAGTCTTGCTGGCTACGGGGAAGCACGGCCTTGATTCATCTGAGCATCACATTGGGAAATCTTGAGGAAGAGATTCGATAGAGATATCCACTCCCATTCCCAGGGTAGGCTCTCCCACCTTCTCCCAAACGAAACAAGTTGAAACAAAGCAAAACAGTGTGACCTTTCTATCTTCGTGGGTGCTTCCTTTTTTCCCCCTTCTTTATTTTATTTTTTTTTAAGCGTTTTTATTTATTTGACAGAGAGAGAGAGACAGCGAGAGAGGGAACACAAGCAGGGGGGAGTGGGAGAGGGAGAAGCTGAGAAGAAGCTTCCTGCTGAGCTGAGAGCCCGATGCGGGGCTCGATCCGAGGACCCTGAGATCACAACCTGAGTGGAAGGCAGAGGCTTTAACCCACTGAGCCCCCCAGGCGCCCCTTCATGGGGCTTCTTGACTGAGAGAACAGGTCTGTTCGTATCCAGCATCATGTTGGAAATTCGCCAAGTGAATTTTCCATGCAGGAGAAACTGAACTCATACCATTCTAGATTACAAAGCCAGCGAAACCCCGGCATTTAGGATCGGAGGGATACAGAGACATGGAAGAACCCAGGGGTCTCTGTGCTGCGGGGAGCGCCCGGCAGAGGAACTCTCTGGAGAGAGGCTCTGGCTCCTTTGCACCTGTGGGTCCAGTGCTTAGCCTTAACTGAGCACAGCGCCAGACCTCAAGTAGCTGCTCAATAAGCCATTGATGAGTGAATAAAGACGTGATAAAAAGTCAAACCCTAGCAGCAGGTGATGCATGTCCCTTTTGTGGACGGGGCCAACAAGAGAGTAGAGAGGCTTGTGAAACTGGACAATTCTCAGACTGGGAACCTGCAAAGCGCACCATGAAGGTCCGTAAGCCAGGAAGAGCACCGGGGTCCGCGGGGAGAGCCAGCAAGTGCCCAAGTCTACGCCGTGCCCCCAGCAGCTCTGCAGGTCAGTTTCAGAGGCTGGTCTCGGAGGCCGGAGTGGAGAGAAGGAGGGACAGGAGCCCAGCCGGTGGCCCAGAGCAGGCCTGGAGGGAGGGATGTGCCTACAGCCCTAACTGCCTTCATTTGAAAGAACAGCTGTTTGCCTAGGCCTAAGGCCGGGAAGGAAAAGCGGAGCCATATGTCCTTAGTAAATCAGTGCACGGCCCTATTAGAAGACGTGCCTGAGTGATTGATGGGAAAATAACCAGGGCGCCCGGCACACTGCTCTCCCTGGGTGCTGCGAGTTTGTTTCATGCCAAAATGTCCTGCCATCCACCCTGCTGTTCCCACTCCCATTTCTCATCAGAGAAATATTTGACAAATGCATGGACTCTAAGCATCGTGGAAGAGAGGGAAGTAAGACATTTTTCTCGGAGGCTAAGACTGCAAAGTGAAGCATTACCTCCAACAGAAAACATCCCCTCTTCTGACCTGTATGTGACTTTGAACAACAATGAAAATGTTTACGAGTACTTGCGGGCTGATATATCATAATGAAATCTTAGATTCACACGGCCTTTCTTCCGAACACTTCAGGTGCCTAGCAGATGGGGAAACGGGGGTAACAGAACCGATGTGTTGACAATTGTTGGAATGCAGTGAAGTGAAACTGTAGCTGCATATCCAGGCTTTTTCCTTTTCCGATTGTCTCGTCACTAAGAGTAATAGTATTGAAAATGCCTTCTGTAAGAAGTAATTTCAGAGGTTTCTCGTTTCTTCAAATGGTATTGACTGTAACTCTGAATAAGATGAAATCCTCAGATAATTTCAGTTATTTACATCGGCCAACTGGTGTTTCAGCGTGGATACATTCAGATGTTTACATTTTTCACAGGATTTATTGGCACATAGTATTGGTTGTATATCTACTAAAATTCTACTTTGGGTGATTGTGATTTATTTGAGAAGCTGATATAGATAGAACCTTTAAAGTTTTATTTAAAATTAATCAAAAAATACAGAAGTCAATAGCTTTCTTTCATACCAGTAAAGATAATTTATAAGCAACGATGGCAAATTTTCATTCAAAATAACCCAAAATATGAGATACATAGGAAGAAATCTTTTCTTCCCCCCCCCCCCCTATGAAGAAATCTTAACCGGAGATATATAGAACCTGTAGGAGGAGAATCATAATAATTTTAGAGAAAGGTAATAGGAAACTTGAATAAAGGAAGACATACCATGCTCCTGGGCGGGAAGACTGAATTTTTAAAAAACACTTTATTTATTTATTTGACAGAGAGAGACACAGCAAAAGAGGTAACATAAGCAGGGGGTGTAGGAGAGAGAGAAGCAGGCCTCCCGCTGAGCAGGGGGCCCGATGTGATCCCAGGACCCTGGGATCATGACCTGAGCTGAAGGCAGACACTTAATGACTGAGCCACCCAGATGCCCCAAGATTGAATGTTTTGATGTTGTCTATGTCCTCCAAATTAGTTTAACGAAATTCCAATAAAAATCCCAATAGGATGCTTTTTGTCACAATTACACCTGGTAGAGTGATTCCAATGTTCATTTGGAACAATAAATGAGTGAGAATATCCATGAGTTTTGAAAAGGCAAAGAAGGGGGTGCCTGGTTGGCTCAGTTGGTTCAGCATCAGATTCTCAATTTTGGCTCAGGTCATGATCTCAGGGTCATGGGATTGGGCCCCACATTGGGCTCTATAATGGGTGTGGAGCCTACTGAAAAAAAAAAGAGCAAAGAGGGAAATTTGGTCTACCAAATATTAAACATATTATCTAGTTACGGTTGCTAAAATAGTGTATGGGCAAATAGAATACAAAAAAAAAAAAAAAACAAACTAAAATATCTAAAAAATAGATATTGGACAAAAATGGGTAGAAAGAAATGGATAGTTTTGAAATTAATCTTAGGATATATGATAATTTATCATTTGATTTAAATTGGCATTTCAAATCCAAGGGGAAAGTTTAGATTAGTAAATAAATGGTACTGGGGACCATTTAATGGCCTGGGGGACCCTTACTATTAAATACTAAGAAAAGAAACCCAGATATTGAATTTTCTCAGGCTATATACCTAAACCATACAAACTATTAAAAATTCGCTAAAAACACTTTGGAAAATAAAAATATCATGAACAGACAATTGGTAGAAATAGTGCCAATGGTTAATAGATGTGAAAAATGCTCAACTCTGCTGGTGATCCAACAAACGTTAATTAAAACAGTATGCCATTTTTAGCCTATTAAATTAACAACAATTAAAATATAGCTCTTATTCAGAGTTGGTGAGTGTGAGGTGAAACAGTCACTCTCACAGGATTCTGTTGAAAGTGTAAATTGGTACAATCTTTCTGGAGAGCAATTTAACAATATTATTCAGAACCTTAAACATTCCTCTTTGTCTTTGTGATTCCCAACGAAGGAATCTACTGCAACAAAATATCCAGGGATTCGGGCAAAGATCTAGATCTCAGAATTCTGTGTAATTATGTAAAAGTGGAAAAACTCAAATGTTTGAAGAATGATTTATTGATTGGATCATGAAGGGGAAAACATAGTCCTTCAAGGGGAGAGAAGAAGTAGGAGGAAATTCTAGGGAGAGAGGAGTGTGGGTGACACTAGGGGTGTGTGAAAGTTCACTACATATCCAATTTGGAGACTCCAGTGTGCTTTGTCGTGGCATATGGGTGGGGGGGTAGGAGAAGGCGAGACTCAGAAGCTCCTATGTAGTTGTCTCTCCCCTGCGAGAATTTAAGATTCAGGGACTCTATGTTGGTTGTTTATACATCTTCCCAAGTTTCTTTTTTTTTTTCTTTCTTTCTTTCTTTCTTTCTTTCTTTCTTTCTTTCTTTCTTTCTTTCTTTCGTCTTATTTATTTATTTGAGAGAGAGAGAGAAAGAGAGCATGAGGGGAAGGAGGAGCAGAGGCAGAGGGAGGAGCAGAAGGAGAGGGAGGAATAGACTCCCTGCTACCCAGGAAGTGAAGCAGGGCTCGATCCCAGGACCCTGAGATCATGACCTGAGCTGAAGGCAGACACTTAACCCACTGAGCCACCCAAGCACCACTCTTCCAGGGTTTCTATTAGGCGCCTAATAAATGTCTGTTAGTTAGTTAATAAATTGATTTCTTTCGGATGTTGAGTGGCGTTGAGTTACATGTTATCGAGTTGTGGTGTTACTCTCTAGCCAATGAAGATCCAGCAAAGTTTCTTAGGAGGAAAATAAAGACTCTTCCTGAGTAACTTGATTGATTTATGACATGCATTAAATATTCTAAAACAGACTTATTTGGACTTCAGTCAGTAGGGGGTGCACCGATGCTGGAAATTCCAGTATTAATGAGGAATAATGCTTGTTTATTAATCTTACGGTTTTTTTATCCTGATTACTATTTATCTCCTCTGAGCTCCTCTCCTTGCTATCCATCTCCCACAATTTTTTATTTCTCACTACTACACACACTACTAGTGGATAAGTAATGCCTCAAAACTACCTGTTACAAAACTGGTTTTAAAGAGAGAGTTAATCTAATATTGTTAGTTATTATAGTTGTTAAAAGTAAGTGTGACACTTTTAAGAAAGTGGGGTTAAATGGAGAAGGGTTTAAATCACACTTATCATTTACTAGGACAAATTTTCCATTAGAATAGGTGAGAAAGTACTAGAAAAGAATGGAGGTGATAATTCAATGATTTATGTGAACACTAATACTATAATTAGAGCAAGAATTATAGTGACCTTTAAAGAAAGGATATTTTATAAACCATTCATTAACAGAAGGATTTGGCGTTTGGAACATTTTTTTTTTCTCAAAGTTCTTCATGAAATAGAATTAATAAAATCCTATGGTTTATTGAAATTTCAAAAAAAGGACAGGATACTGTGGAGTTCTGTAGAAGAATTGAGGGGAAAGTAAGATGATTTTACATATGGCATTTTGGGGGGACAAAAAAGAACTTGAATGGTAAATTTAAAATATGATGATTATAGCTAAAAATATTGTACCAGAATAATAAGCCTTGAGACCAAAACATAAGAAATAGGAATCAGCACTTGAAGGAAGACAAATGAACAGCTATAGAACTCTAGAAAACACAACCCCAAAAGAAAAAGAGAGCTATTTGGGGAGGTGATGGAGGGGAGTTTGGAAATTTGAAGTGCTTAAATTTCATTAGATAATGCTGTGCTCTTTTGGGATGATGAATAGGAAAGACCAGGGATCTTCTCCCCTTTAATTCTTTTAAAATGCTTGTAAAGTGTCTTAAAAGAAAGGAAAATAACAGCTATGAAAACAATCACTCAGATGAATCAAATTCAACCAAAAATTTAAAAACTTTTATAGAAGGAAAAAGAATGAAACCAAAACAAGAAGAAAAACACCATGTGGAAATTCCTCTAAAAGGCAAAGATGCTCAAAAGAGATTCTAAAAGATATTTCAACATGGTGCTGCTTAAGAATAAGATACTTATTAAGAAGTCACACAGACAATCTAAAATTAAGAGTTTCCATAAAGATATGGCAATGAAAATAAATATAGGAAAGCAAAGGTTGCAATAACAATATCAAGTAATTCAAGATAAAACATATGAAGTGAAATAAATGGGTACTTATACAAAGATAAACACTGTACATACATAAGATATAATAACTATCAATGTATATGCACCTAATAACATAGAAACAAAACACACAAAGCAAAGAATATAAGAACTTCCTGTAAAAACTAGCAAAAAATAAGTTATAGGGGAACATTAAATTCCTTATAATCAAAGCCATGACAAGTAAAGTAAACAAAGGTTTGTAGTTTATACATGAGGTATAATGTCTTTAGAATTACTTAATGAATACTTACCAAACTTATCACTTCCTAGTTTACATAAAATTGAATGAATAAACTTCCTTAGAGGTTTTATAGGCTATTGTAACCAAAATACAAGTAAAAATGGAAAGTAAAGGTCTTAAGAACCAACAAACAAAATATTATTCTGATATTTGAAATAATCTCCTGAAGAGCAAATGGGACAATGGGAAAATCAAGAACTCAAAAACAGACAATTTAGAAAATAATAATAATAATAATATATCATATATCAAAATCAATGGTTAGAGAAATGTTAATAAAACTGTAAATGTTTTACTGTTAAAATTAAAAAGAGAAAGTCAACAAATAATTGAACTTAATATCACAGAGAATAAAAAACACAAAGAAATAAAAATATGAAGTTCTAAATTGGAAAGAAAAAATAAAGTCAACAAAAGCAAGAGTTGATTCTTTAAACATTACTAATATAGACATATTCTGATAAGTCTAATAGAGAAAAACTAAAAAAACACATAAAAAATAGAAATTGGAACAGAAATAGAAATGTATTGAAATAACTGTAAGAAGTAACTATCTATAAGTATGTTACTGTACTTGTATTTCTCAAAGAAATGGGTAATTTCATTCAAAATAAAAATTCCTAAAGTTGATGCAAGACAAAGAAAATCATTATAGATTGATAACAGCAAGGGAAAATCAGAAAGTCATGAAAAACTGTTACAATTTCAAGGCAAAAGTCTCTGAATCTCAGTGAATTTTTAAAAAATAATTTAAGAAATAGATAATACTATATTATAAAAAGTATTCCTGACAGAGAAATGCCTACTACGCTTCTGGTAAGGACAAGCACTCCATATAAGCAGTAAATGTCATGAATATAGATGGGAAAATCTATAGGTTTTCCCATCTATAGATGGGAGAAGCCTTTGAGATAAAGGCTTCTCAAATGGGCATTGCATTATAAAGTTAAATATATCCCTGAAATGCAAGGATGGTTCAATTAGAAAGTGTTATAAGACTTCAGTGAATTAAATAAAAATCCATACAAATAGTCATTCCCATTCACGCTAACATGTAATTAAAAAAAAAATCAACACATATTCCAAATACACATTTTTTAAAGAAAGGATTAAAAGTATATTTTCTTAAAATACTATGAAATTATTTTTTTGAAATCAAGAGACAATATTTTAGTCAATGGACAACCCTAGAGCCATTTTTTTTTAAAGCAGAATAAAATTAGGTGCTGCCTTAATTTAATATTGTTTTGGAATGTCTGCTTGATAAATTAAGAACCGAAATTAAGACACAAGAAGAATGCATGTTGGGCCCATAGAGACAAAATATTCAATTTCAGGTGACAAAAAGTGTAAATAAACCTGCAAAATGTTGTCAGATATAAAATGTCTATAATCAGTAGCATTCTAATGTACCAGGATTAGATCTCGTTAATTATAACAAGAAAGAAATTACAACAAGAAAATTAATTATACATTTATTACTTAGGAATAAATAGACAGTGAAAAATAATGAAAAATTTACTGGGAAGTACAAAAGAAGACAACAGAATGCAGAGCAATGTTGTGTAGTAGAAAAGAATAAATTTTCCGAGTATGATATCTCTTCCCAAGTTGAATTAAAATCCCTAGGAAATGTTAAATAGAATAAATGAATGAAAACAACCAAAGAAAATAATTATAAAATTCATTAGGATGAAAGATCATAAAAGTATAAACAATTTAAATAAGTGGAAACTAGCCCGATGACAGAGGTGGATTTACCATGAAGCTAATGAAAGTTAAGTTCTCACAGTTTTTGTAAATTTTACAAAAGTAAATATATTTCCCCTACATTTCTGTCCCCCAAATTGTATACACGCCCCCAAATTGTATAAGGTGCCACAAGATTTTATTCTACTATGCCAGATTTGTTATAATTGTTATAAATCTATGATAATTAAAAGACTACTCAAGTGGCATAGAAAAATAAATCAAATAAATCAATTTTCCCCGATGGGGAAAAAAGAACTAGAAATAAACCCACTGATACGTACATTTTAGCTATGTGAGAAAGTGTCACAAAATATGATGAATGAATGAATAATTTAATCTATGGTATTGGGTAACATTCTAGGTGAGGTCCAAAATCTGAGCAGCACTATGACGCTGGGATCATGACCTGAACAGAAGGCAGAGACTTGACCATCGGAGCCACCCAGGTGCCCCTGAAGTGGTATCTTTAATATTAACCCTGTGTCATGTTTGACTCCTACACTTTTTCCCAGATAATTGTTTCCTTTTTTATTTTGTTATTTTCATTTTATGAAAGTAGCATACAGTCTAATAGTCAAATGTCCTGTTTCCTATATTGCTTCAGCTCTTAGGAAATTGTATCCCCCTTCTAAATATCTGGTTAGAATCAAATACCTTCTGTGGAATGTACTAATCTATCCAGAGTTTAATATGGTAGAGAATATGGATCTGGATCTAAACAAAGAGACAAATTTCATAAGTGGACAATATACACAGGTGCGGAGAGTAAACAAACATAGGAAAAAGTGTTGGGATTCCGTATGAATTAAAGAAACACTAAGTAAGATAGCTTTAGGTGTTGTTAAAATAGTTCACATGAGCAAAAATGTTTAAGAAGATTGGGGTGCCCAGCTGGCTCAGTCAGTAGAGTGTGCAACTCTTGATCTTGGGGTAATGAGTTCTAGCCCTAGACTGGGTGCTACAGATTACTTTAAAAAATAAAATCTTAAAAAATAAAAATAAAATAAAATCTTAAAAAAAAGAAAATGCCTATTATTGCTGGTACAGCTGAAGTTACACTGGTAACTGTGTATGCTTCACGTAGTGATTTTCTTTCAAACAGAAATAAAAGAAATGTATCAGCAATATGAAAAATAGAATAATAAGAATGTTCCTGCCTCTTTATAATCTTACGTCTGATAAAAACCACAGTTCATGAAGAGGATGTGGAATGTTGAGTTGGAAATTCTAGGTTTGAGTCAGGATTCTAATATTTTTAAGCTGAGTGATCCCGGGAATGTTTTTCTGCCCCTCAGTTTCCTCATTTGCAAAGATGAGGTTATCATATGTACCTCCCAGGGTTGCAGTGAGGGTTAAAAGCAATGGTCTGCATGCAAATGGAAAAGTGCCGCATTTCTATGGTACTTTGTACCTCTGGGTATGAGCCTCAGTTTCCTTATCTGTAACATGGGAACAATAATACCTATCTCACAAGTTCCTTGGGATAATGAAACCCGATAATGCCTGTATTTTTTCACTCAACCACCAGGGTCTGGTCCTGTAGTCCCAGGGTGATTAAGGCAAGCCCAGTTAGCCATCCTGTGTCCAACTGGACCTGTATCTAGGGACGAGATTGTCATGTAGCCATCCTGCTGCGGGTCTCAACAAACACAAACGGGCTATAATGCGCAGTTCTGATGGTGTGGCGTGGACCGCTCCCAGTGCTCCTCCAAGGAGATTTCACATTTGCATTCCCTTTCGGTGTCCTCTGCATAGAACAGGGGCTCAAATTAATATTCCACCCATTGGATGGATGGATGAATGCATGCATAAATGTTTACAGGAGGAGGGCAATTGTTTTAATGAATGATCTGAAGTCCCCTAAATGCCCAATACAAGAGGAGTGACTGAGCAAACAGTGTTGTAATCACTCAGCGGAAGATTCTGCAGCCATTAAAATGGAAAATTATGAGGATCACGAAAGACGGAAAAATATTGATATAATATTACATGGGGAACAAAAGCAGAATACAAAACAGCATATACTTCCCAATTATAACTACATGTCCAAAGTGAAAGCAGATATTGAAAACAGACATTTTTATTACAGTAGGGGGATTCTGGGTGAATTTAAAAAATTCCCTTAATGATTTGAAATATTAGGTATGCAAGAAAATAACAATGAGAAAAAACATGGTTGTTGTACAGAGAGGAAAAAATAGCTAATTTTATTAAAAAAAATTTTTTTTGGCTTCAGTATAACTTACAAAGAGTAAGGTGCACTTGAGTGTACTCTCAGTGAGTCTTTACACACCCATACAACTGCTTAACCTCCACCCAGATCAACTCGTAGAATATTAAAACTGGGTAATTTTAAACAGGAAAAAGAGTTTTTGGTGTATATGGTGAGTGGTGACGTGAAAACTAACAGTATTATTTTGCAGAAATGTGTCACTGTGTTGCCAATGGGGAAGATACAATGTTACAGTGCAAAATCTGCAGAGACTCTCGCTCCCATTTTCCGATGGAGTTGGGAAGTTGACAGATTTCCTAAGGCAAACAATGTGAACAGACTCCCCCCCCCCACCTCCTCCGCCTTCCGGTGGGTGATTGGCGGGGGCCGGGGGCCTCGAGTCTTTCTGGCCTCTGCGGGCGCTTCCGCAGACCCCCCTGCGCAGGCGGGGGCGGCGCTGCGGCTGAGTCACCGCTGCGGGAGGGGCGCGGGTCAGGGACCCTGACGTCAGGCCCGGAGCCCGTCTTTAAAAATAGTGAAATGCTCTGTGAATCAAAATGATCCGATGGGGAGAAAACAAGCGGGCGATGGAAGGTCGTATTGCTTCCTACAAGTAATTTATCCTCGACCTCAGGCCAGGCGGAAGTTACAGATCGAAATAGACCCGAGTGCCTTAGGTATCCAGGAACTCATCAGAAGCAGCCGGAGGGAACTTAGTAACAACCCAAGGATGTCCTTAGAGGGTGGGGAGTAGCGAAGGCGCCGGCCCCCTTCCCCATCGCAGTAACCTGAGCAGGTGGGATGACTGGTTCCTGCTTTAGGACCGATTAACAGGGGTCTCGCTAGAAATCATGGGGGGTCAGGGTACCCGTGGGTCTGGACGACAGAGCCTTCATTGCTCAAGCTGTCCAAGTTAACCCTAAAGAAAGAAGGACCCAGGTCTGCTTTGTGATTACATAACGTGCCCAGACTCATCTGCCCGGGTGGGTTTTATTCATACGCGGCTTGCCTGCCAGATAGTCAACTTGCCTTGAGCCGGCTTTAATTAATTTAATTTGTTTTCTTCTTTTGATGGAAAATAGAAATGTATTAGTTAACTTCTCCAAAGAACCCCACACCCCCCAAGGAAAGTCTTTGTGAATTCTACATGATGAGGTGGCTAAGTTCTTGAGCGGATGCTCGTATACAAGCCTGTAATCACAGAAATAATATTTAAGCAGCACCAAAGCTGGACACACGGCTGGCATTTAATAAATCCTAAATAACTAGTCAGGCCACATCAGTAGCTCTAAATTCAAAAATCAATTCTGTAACATTAATAATAAAAGCGATCACCTGTGGGAAATTAGGTTTTTTGCTTTCTTTTAGTGATTCACAAGCTTGTGGTAATAAATGCAAAAATAGGATTTACCTACTGAATAAAAAATGTTCTATTTATAAAAAAAAAAACAAGCAAGGCCAATAATTAAACAGTGTATTGCTTTAAAGCAGAGTCTTAAATTTTAGTCTCTTGATAAAATTAGCTAGCTTTAATTTTCAAAATGATAAACAGTACAGGAAAGGCCAGAGGGCCTATTAAAAAAAAAAAAAAGTAACCTGAAGCAACTTGATAACAAAAACAAACAAGTTCATTTCAGTTTCTGTTGTTAGTCTTTGCATATTATCAAGATGTTGCCATAAATTGTAAGATGGAGGCAGAAACGGGGTTTTAATAAGGCCCATTCCGGGTTCATTTCAGGTACATTTTACCATATGACAAAACATCAGGGTAGAATTCAATAGTATACCAGCAAAGGGACACAGAAAATAAGAACGTTTTATTTTACCTTTTATTTTCTCCCACTGCACTTAGTACTATCAGTGAGTTGCAAATGAGGGACAGCTACAAGTATTAATTTATGCTGTTGGGTACAGTTGGAATAATTGATATCAATAAAGGGTGCTAACAAATGGTTGCAGGAAAATCCAGCTCCATCTGTACTGATAGAAGCACAAACCCATCGGAAACCTTGGCTGGGATTACAAAATGATGACCATGAAACATAAAAAAACTTTATGTTGCATTACATTTTTAAAAGACAATCATCTGGATATCAAGGAAGGTAAAGAATCTGACTATATTACTGGACATTTTGACTCTAAATCTCTAATTACCACCAAGCTGATTTGTAATGGTCTAGAGGGACAAAAAAAGATAATTGTTTCTTCAAATGAAGTCACATGACTTCTCAGAGGGAAGCCACATTCTGTGTCCCACGGTAGAGAGTCTTTGCCTTTTCCTTTTAAGGGGATTCAGAAGCATAAAATGTATTTATGATAAATAGATAGCTATTATATTGAAACAAGTTGGAGTCTGCCATGAGTTAGAATGATTTAAAAAAGAAGTATTAAAAAAAAAAAAAACAACACAGGGTTGCATCCTTTCCAAGCTATTTTGAACAATTGATTCCATCTATTAGATGAAAATTTTCAACCTCTAATATCACTAAAGGATAAACAACAAAGATACCGGCTCAGAAAAAAATAACAAGTCAGATATTCTACCTAAATGACAGAGTAATGCTTTTGCTTTCATGAGTATAAAATATTAATTAGAAATATCTTAAGAGCCATGTTTTAGAGAAAATAACATAATCCAGGGACTTTGTAATGGCTCGCCTACTCTATCTGACGTATACTAAAAAATTACCCAATGGTAGACAAAATAAGAAATGTGACCTGTGATAAGCAAGGAGATCAAAGAAACAAAACAAGCAGACAGAGGGGACCCAGGCATTGGAGCGAGCAAAAAATACTTCAAAATAACTATGCTTCATATGCTAAAGAAAAGAGCCAAATGTGAAGCAAATGGATGAGAAGATGAGGTATTTAAAAATGAATTAGAAAGTATCAAAAAGCTGATAGGACTGGCTACAGTCCCAACAGTGTTGACTAGCAGGGGTCGGGCCTGATCTCACCCTTCAGCTGAGCAACAATGGGTCTGAGCTAAAGGGTTTTCCTAGCCAAGCCCGTGAGGTCTGGTCACTGTACTGTCTGTTAAGTTATACCCCAGTAAAAAAGCTAGCTATCTTGGGAGATACTTTTATTTGGGTGTTAAACTGTTTCAAAAGAGTCCAATCTCTATCTTTTCCTTAAAACATGTTTAAAATGCTCTGTCTAATCTCTTCTCAGTTACAGAGAACTGCAGTTCTAGGGTCCCGATGGTCTCCCTAAATGGTTACTGACATCGGCTGTAACTACAATGGGAACTAATTGCCTGGAAACCTCAGGACTGATGGGAAATTATTCTGATCGAGATATTTTTATTGAAATGTTATCGTCTCAAAATTTGGCAGCTGATTTCTGGTCTCACCATGACGCCAACAATGATAAAAGTCAAGTACTCAGTGAGCTGTCCAGGTGGGTCAAGGAACACAGACTTGTTAAAATCTCTCCTGGGTGTCCGGGCTGTTCCATACGTCAGCAAGGTGTTTAGTGATCTTGGTGAATAGGAATGAGGGCAGGGGCCGGCCGGGGGCGGCAGTGATGGGGGGAACCGGAGAAGGGGGTGTTAGGTGGTGACAGTCTGACTCAGTCTCCACGCTCTCTCAGCCCAGACTGGAACCCAGAGGAGACAAAAAAAAAAAAAAAAAGCCTTCAAACCCAGACAGTAGGGTGAGGGCGGGGGCGGGGGGTGTCTTCATCTCTCACCCCTAGAACCCAAGAAGCAATGAAGCTCTTCATTTATTGCTCTCATTAGAGGCTCAAACACCGGATATCAAACTTGCAAAAATTCTTTTCACATAAAAGATTTCTGATGGCCATTTAATGACTTGTTTCGATTTCCTGTTCGTCCCAGACACTGCTGTCTGGGACCGGCATTTCAATGGAAGATAGCATGCGTTTCCCCCCAAACATTTTCAGCTCCCTGACGGGAAACATGATGAACCATTCTTTTAACCTGAGCAGGGTGTTTATTTCCTTGGTTTTCAATGCTGTCTCCGGCGTTTCAATTTTCTGAGCATTCAGAGGCTTCTGCTGATTTCTCCCTTCTTAAAAGGTTGTCAAGGCTGCTGCCAGCCCAGGACATTCTCTGAGAATTGTTTTGCTAGCACACAACAAACAGGGATTAGGTTCCTGCTTCCTGATTTGCCACAGGCAGATTTTGGAGTCAATATACCTCCGTGTAACAAATCCTATGGGAAGAAGACAGGTCGCTCCTCCAAAGCACTAGGGTCCCAGGGCCAAATCCAGGCAGCTGCCTTTCGGGGCAGCCTGTGGGCTAAGGAGGGGGACTGTATTTTTCAATGGTTGGGGAATATCAACAGAGGGATGACACTTTGTGACATGTGAAAATTACATGAAATGCAAATCTCATCGTCCCTAAATAAAATATTCTGGGCACGGAGCCCCTCCCCTTTGCTTGCCTAGGGCGCAAAGCCCCGTTCCTCTGCTGTGACTGCCAGGTGTGGGGGGGGGGGTGTCACAGCCACAGAGATGCTATGGCTGCCAAATACCTCACATATTTACTATTTGGCCCTTGACAGAAAAACAGTTTGCCCACTGATATGGTTTAAATTATCCCCCTTTCGCCCTCCTACCCCGCGGTGTGCATGTGACCTGATTTCAAAATGGGTTTTTTTTGTAGATGGTCAAGTTGAGATGAGGTCGTTAGGCTAAGCCCTAAACCAACCTGTCCTTCCGGGGTGGGGGGGGGTGACATTTGGATATAGAAGCAGGCTCGCACAGAGGGGGGCCTCCTGGTGAAGCTGAAGGCAGAGGAGGGGTGAGGTGCCTGCAAGCCAAGGAGGGCCACAGAGTGGGAACAGAATTCGGGAAGCTGGAGGACAGGGCTCGGATGGATCCTTTCCTAGCGCCTTCAGAGGGAGGGGGGCCCTGCCATCCCCATCGTGGCCTGCCAGCCTCCGGGGCTGTAGAACCATACATTCTGATTTGCCCAGTGTGTGTGCCTTCTGATGGCCGTCCTCGGAGACAGAAACGACACAGTGACATAAACAACATCCTCTGAAAGGTGCTCGTGGCCTTTTGAGATCCTTGGGTTCTTAAGAGCATCTGATTTCAGCAAATACCCTTTCCTTTCCCTACACCTGTGGAAAGGGCACCGGCAGTGTCCTGGGCTCTCTCTTGCAAAGGGGCCCCCTCCGCAATGGTTTTCTAGCCTCTGTGCACTCTCTAACTCCCACATGTGACACACAGCTTATTTTTCCCAAATAACAAATGAATCAGAAACTGTCAAACTCCCACCTGAACCAACTTCTCATAGCCTCCTATTCAAAAATTATAATTTTTCCAAGGAGGCTTTCTTCTAAAAGATAAAACAAGAATGATTGCATGCGATTTTTTTTTCATACCGATATTTTCTAGAGCGTTCATCAGTGGAAGTGTCCGGCACACTTCCGAAAACTTTTGGCTTTTCATTGTGATACCCCAGATAAGAAAATGAGAAAGTAAATGTTTTAGGCTCCTTTAAAAAAACTTTTTAGGAAACCAAGCCTGCTTTCAAAAAGTTTTCAGTTAAAATAGTTGATGAGGGCAAACTACCATGTAGAATAAACAATAAATTCTCTTGACCTATGTTCCACGATCAGTTATTTACAGTTTTTAAAATGTCTAGGTCATTTGTGGAAGGTATACAGGTATAAGCTGTTAATGAAAAACAGTATGAACATTGGGATGTGATAAAATAGAAGCTAAGGGCTGATTATTCACTTTAAAAACAGGGCTTTGGGATTCTCGTGTAAATGACTATAAGCATTTGGCTATATGTTGTTTTAGAGCACATATCTCACCCAAAGAATCAAAGCTCCAATTCCTAATCAAACAGAAGATTTACTGAGAAGCCTGTAGACATCCAGTTCTCATTCTGGGGCTATGGGGAAAAATATACTGGGACATAAACTTTGACCTCAGTGAATTTATGGAATTCATTTTTAGTCTGCTTGCAAAGATTAGAAAATTATGCAGTTAAGGGCTAAACGGATGGAAAGATTTATATGTTCTGGGCAAACACAAAGTCCTTGCCGATGTCATGAAAGCATGTGTGTGTGTGTGGGGGGGTTAACCCAGCTGCTGCTCCAAGGGGCAGTAGAAAAGCATTCTGACCATAGTAAGAAGCCTGACAAAGGAAAAATAAGTGACGTGGTTGGAAGGTAGGCGAAGTCCCCCAAGTGGAAATGGGCTAAATCCCCAAAGGTGATTTTTTAAGGGTTTTTCATTTCTTACAGGAACTAAGATAAACAGTGGTCACCTTCCTGCAACAGTCCACAGTTTACTCATTCTTGTCCTGTTAAGGGGGGATCTGTATGTATCATTAGGAAGGAGGCAGGTTGGATTCAAGAACTCCAACATGGTGGCCACAGTGTTCCTCTTCCCCTGTGGGCTCTTCCTTATCTCTGTCAGTCTCCTACTCAATCTGTGCTCTCCCCAGGGTGGTGAAAATGGCCTCTGGTAGTTCCAGGCCTTCATCCTACCAGCTTGGGACTGGGGTGGGGGGTGGGGGTTCAGCTGGTTGGAAACAATGCAGAGCCACATGGGACCCATGGCTCTGAGCAAAATCAACACCACCCATCCCTTTTCCAAAGGGTGGTGTTTTGTTCATCCTGGATTATTTTTTTGCATTTTTTTAAATTTTGAAATATTTTGCCTTAAACTATTCTTTACTTGTTTACTGAGGCTTTGGTGCCTCTTTACATGTTGTGCCCAGGTGGGTGCCTGGGTTGCTTCAACCTGGTTCCAATATTGGCTCCCCTGGGAGGCTACTCTCACCTCTCAGGTGTCCAGGCCCTAAATTCCATGCTTTTCCCCCAAAGTACTTGTTAAGGGTTGAATTGTGTCTTCTCCAAACATACATTGAAGTCGAGTCTCCTGTACCAAGGAATGGGACCCTATTTCGAAATTGGCCACTGCCATCAAGTTAGGATGAGGTCATTTGGGTGAAGAGAAAGACTCTTGGTGAACGAGAGGGGCAGGAGAAGAAGGCCAAGTGAGGATGGAGGGAGACCTTGAAAGGATGTATGGTGAAGCCAAGGAATGTTAAGAGCTGTGGGGGTCCCCAGAGCTGTGAGAACATGAATCCGTCAGTACGTGTCTGTGGTTTTCAGCCACCCCCTTTGCTGTGCTCTGTGACTCACAGCCCTAGGAAATGAACGATCCCCATGTCCCCGGCCTTTCTTTCAGGCTTAACTCCTGAGACCCAGACTCAAGAAGCACATGCTGGCTTCTCTGCCTCTTCACAATTTTCTCTCCTTTTGTCTGCTGCTTAAATGTTGGCTCTGGTGCCTCTGTGAAGTCTCCCGTGTGGAGTTTCCAGACAGCCCCCTTTCTATTATGTAAGAAGAAGAACCACTCTCGTGGACTGGCAGCGAAGGCTGCCAACGACCAGGAATGACTTGGTGGTGGTGGTGGGGGGGCTCAGAATAAACTGGAAGGCAGTTAACGGTCTATGGCAGAGATCACAGCACCTCTGGCTGGGGATCTGGTGATGGCAGTGGGGGGTGTGGGGGGTAGGTGGGGAGGGGGTAAGGAGGGGAGCATTAATCAATGAGATATGTAATTTCAAAGTTCCCCTTTATTCTGCCCTAAGTTTTTAACCAGGTAATAAATCCTATTGTTCCTCCTTCAAGCCATCTTGGGCCCGGTTACCCGGACTGGTAGAGTATGTCTTTTGTCTTTGATTTCACTTACTGGCTTCTTCCAAACAGGGTGAATTCAGGCTCAGAAGAATTTCTTATTACTTGGTCACAGAGGGCCTGATCTTCTACATTGCTTGATATTGCTATCTTTAAGAAAAACAAGGCATAAATGGAATTTCATAGCAGACTGTTGCCTACGTGGAATTGCTATTAGGAGTTCATAAATCTCTTTCTTGAGGAGGCGAGTGGGAGAGGTAAGGGCAGGGAAAGATGAGCTTAGAAAATACAGTTCTCTGGTCAAGGAGCAAGCACAGATTTGCAAAGAGCAAAGATGAGGGTCCAGGAATGAATGCACTATGTTATCAGGAGCAAGAGGCATGGGAGGGCTCTCACAAATTCATTATACCTATGATGAAATCTACAGACACTGAATACAAACCTGGTAATGTCGATTACATGAAGGTGATGTATGCATTTTTCTACCTCCCAGAAACAAGCAAAGGACAACTCAGATCAGCTGAGAAATACTCTGCTGCAAACGTGGACTTCTTTATCTTATGCCTGGAAGGCACTGTGATTTGATCCCATGAATTCTTAAAGAATAAGAATACAAATCAAGCTGGTTTCGGTGAAGCAGTCTATCAGTGCCCTGTGTTGGGAATCTTGGAATGCATTAAAATGAAGGACCACAGGAAATGCCTGCTACCTTGGTCCACATGCAGGAGCATTCTACAGAGCATGCATCTTATTAAACATGAGTCCTCCACATACATACTATTATACTTAAAATGCAATATACATTTATGAAATGTACCTGTTTTGATTAACCCTGGAGTGTTGCTGAGATAGAAAAACTTAGCAGATCTCTTCCCAACTTTTATACACCAAGAGGGAGAAGAAAAAAACAACTTTCAGAATTACCAGGCTGAACTTTGATGCTACTCTCAGAAAGTTAGTGCTTAGTTCCACATCTCTTATGTAAACTGGGAGGCGCACGATTTCATTTCAACTTATTAAGTCAATTACCTGAAAAATAGACACCAAATTACAATGTATACTGTTTTTTTCCCACTCTATAGAGAATCAAAATGTCACAGGTAGGTGGGATACAACAGAATTTAAAAAGTTTTCTGCTTATGAATGATACATAATTTCAAATGACTCACAGCACTTGTTGAAACAAAGTATCGAACCTGGCTGACTCATAATTACGTTGACACTAGAGTTTCAAATAGAGTTTCCATAATAACAAAAATTGACCCAACTTATGCATTGCAGAGAGTTATCTTGACCATAACAAATCCGTAATGATCAAGCTATCAATCATCTGAATTAACCAAACTGTCCCAGGATAATGCACTCCATGACCTAGCCCCATCTAGAAGCTCCATGGAAATGACTTTCATAACTCGAACAGAAAGCTATGGGATACATTTAAAAATCTTTTAAAATGCAGGCTCTATTGTCAAGCTCTGATGAAAATGGAGCACTCTTTATTCGCCTATAATTTTGAAAATGGCCTCATTTATTCTCCAAGTACATTCGAGACATTTTGGATAATTGAAGAATACTGTATTTCTTAAAAACAAGGTGTGAGAAATGTCGATATTATTTGTTTAATCTCTTCCTGCCTGAGGAGGAATCATACAATGGATTTTTCACTTTGGTGTCTTTTCATGGAGAGGGTCTCAGAACAGAAAAATAGAGCCCTAAATAATTGAGACTGATTCACACTTACCAGCTCGCAACCATGTTCTACTTACTAATTTATAATACCTTTATGAAAAGTCAGACCCCCTCCATTTCAGCTTCCTCTTCCAATATGGAAGATGGAGATGTTACTTTAGTAGCAGAACTTCAAAGGGGAGAACTTCAGAAATGGACCGAGTGCTCTTTGCATTCTGTATTCGTTTATAAAAGAGGAGAGAGGCTCATGGATTTATATGATGAAGGTTAGCAGGTTAGCTTTTTTCCAGTCCTGTATTCATATCCTTCAGCTTCACTGTCATTATAAACACGTTGGCCATGTGAAGGGAGCACTCATTAATTTTTTTCCCCAAAGGAAACTTCTAGGAAGGAATTACAAAGTTCTGAGGAATAGTAAGCATCTCCTAGGAGCTGATTCTTCTAGTTTTCTAGTGTTCTAGTATAATCATTTGTGCATTTGGCTGGTAATTACCTAGAACCTACTATGTGCCAACTAGGTGGTAGCACAAAAACAAAATGGCACCTGCCCTTACAGAGTTTACCCTCTAGGAGGCGAAGGAGTTTCAAACAAGCAAGCACTTCGTTGATCACAGTGTGAATGGCACCCCTTTAGATGTGGTACAGTGCATAACCTGAACACCTGTACAGAGAACCACCCTGGGGCTGAGGGAAGCATCAAGGATAATGCAGGTTCTGACTTGTGCTACTGGCGGTGCCATTACTGAGCTAGGGAGAACTGGAGGGCAAAGTTGAAGAAAAGATGAAGAATATCCCCCCAACTATTACGTGGCTATTTTTTTTTTCACCAGTTACACTGTGTAAAATGTCACAAGGACAATGGGCAGTTCAGTTATCCTTTGCAACCTAATAAGGGGACACAAGATGGAAGCCAGCTCCGGCACTGTTGTGACTGTCACAAGGGTGGAGACTGTAGGATCCGGGGTCAGACCATTTTGGTTTCTGCTGGGATTCTCTATCTGCCAGCTTGTAGGTCCCTTAACCTTCTGAGCCTCAGCTTTGCTATCTGTAAAGTGGGGAGTTCACATGGCTAGTAAGTGGTGACACCTGGGTTAGAACCTAGGTCTTTGTGACTCCTGGGTGCCTGCTCTCTATCACTCTACCCTGGATTTGCATGCCCGTGCTCAGTTTGGGGGGGGGCACTTCTTTAAAGCAAACATTTAAGTTTTACTTTTTTGTTCATTCAAAGGAAATAGGTTTTTCCAAGCAGGTGAATTTTAAATACAGAATATCAAAATTTTGAATAGAGAATATCAAGTATCCCCTCTTCGTCTATGTAACATATGGCAGCAATTTGCAAATTATTCCAGAATATTTTTATCCTTTGCTATAGTACGTTAAGTAAAGAAATGACTTCATTTTTACATTGCTGAAATACGGTATGGTCAGCTGGAATGAGATGTATATGGCCTAAGAGGACAGGATAGCAAAACTAAACTTGAACTTCTCATATTTTCTTTTTCTGAATCTTTCATTTCTGCCTTTATTTTATTTTATTTTTTGGAGCTAATAAAGCATGGCAAAGAGTACTTGGATTTGGGGAGATTCTGAGAACTTTCTTTCTTTCTCCCTTCCTTCCTTCTTTCCTTCCTTCCTTTCTTCCTTTCAAGATTTTATTTATTTATTTGACAGAGAGACAGCAAGAGAGGGAACACAAGCAGGGGCGGTGGGAGAGGGAGAAGTAGGCTTCCTGCTGAGCGGGGAGCCCCATGTGGGGCTCGATCCCAGGACTCTGGGACCATGGCCTGAGTGGAAGGCAGACGCCTAAGAGCTGAGCCACCCAGGCGCCCTGGGAGATTCTGAGAACTTTCAAAATAATGTCAATGCTACCCAGAAGAAGGAGTTAATGGCACAAGAATGGTCCACTCAGTCCTAGAAGCTATCTTTCATTGAAAAGAAGGTCTTACTCTTCATACAATGGCGCTGAGCAGCTGGTCCCAGCACTCCCAGTCTTAGCTCGGGGTGCAGGCAAGAATGGGGAGCCAGGGGCACATCTGGGAAGTGCAGGACCACGGTCTACTACCGAGCAGGTATTATCCTCTTTCTAGTGACTTCCACAGGAGGCTGGGTGTTAGCTCAAGCGTCTTCTGATTTACTCTGCTATCATTTCAAGGAAGTATTCCTTTTTAACATGCCCATGAACTTTCAGCGCATCACTGTCTAGACAAGAAAACGTGGTGATAGTTTTCGATACACTTACAGAGGTGTGGTCCAACTCAGGCTTCATCTACTCCTCCCCACAGTCTGGGTCAGCCAAGCGAGAATGATGTTCCCTTTCCTGCAGGCCCATAGGTTCTGGTTTCTGCCTCACCTGTAGGACTGCGTGGTCGGCCCTGTAGCATGAACAGTTGTGTTCGTCTTCACTAGATTTTGGGTTCAAAGAAAAACCTTGACAATATCTTTAGCCCTCTTCATTCCTCAGAATAATGCCTTGAACAGAACAGTTCCTCAACAAATATTTATCGAATTTGAATTTCAAATGTCTTCTCTATTAATAGATTCAATCAGTGATAAGCCCGAGATCCGTATCTCAAGTTTAAGCGGAGACGTAGGCAGTATCAATCAAGGGTTCTGATTACCAACTACGGAAACGGGTTCTGATTAACTTAAAAGAAGAGGAATTCATGTGAAGAACATCAACGGTTCACAGAACCAAGGAGCAGGCTGGCAAAATCGTCTTGGAAAGTGAGCAAGAAGCACAGGGGCAGGAAGAAAGACCGAGGTCACCTTACAAGGAGCATGTGGCTGGACCTCCTCCACCGACACAGAATGGAGGGAGGAAGAGAGGGAGGGAGGAAAGAAGGAGCAGCAGCAGGAAAAGAAGGAGGAAAAGGAAGGGGAGGAGAAGGAGGAGAAGAAGGGAAGAAGAGGAAGGGAAAAAAGGAGGAAGAGGGAGAAAGAGGAGGAGGAGACAGAAATGTCCACTAGGTCAGCGAGGAAATTTTGATTTTGTCAACCACACTTTCTAAAAGCAAGTCGAACCCACTCTTCAAAAACATACGAGCTTTTTCTGAATACATTTATCTTAAAAAAAAATCTAAATGGTTTTGTGAGTAGAAACAGCATAAGTGACAATTCAATATGGGTGCCTGGGCACCTCAGTTGTTAAGTATCTGCCTTAGGCTCAGGTCGTGATCCCAGGGTCCTGGAATCGAGCCCCATGTTGGGGAGCCTGCTTCTCCCTCTCCTCCTGCCACTCCCCTTGCTTGTGCTCTCTCACTCTCAAATAAATAAATAAATAAATAAATAGTCTTAAAAAAAAACAATTCAGTATAAGTCAATACATTAACAATACAAAATTCTAGGACTTGAAACATTTAATAAAACCTAATACATAAAGAGGAAAAGTTGTTCTTTGTTTCAATCCTAATAAAGAGGGAACTGTCTTAGAATAGAAATCAGAAAATTAGTTACTAACTAGAGAGTTATTAATTAGGTCCCAGTAGCTGAAACTGATGAGCCGTGTAATAAATACTCTCGTAGTTGATGTCTTTACCTGCATCCCATCCTGAGATAAAGACCATCTGTGACACTAGAAAGGAGATGTGTCCCAAAGAGGGTTCATATATTGGGAGCATGAGTTATAAATCATTTTGTTTTCTCACACAAAATCAAAAATTCTCTCCCTAGGGCAGAAATGACTTGCTCATTATGACCATAATGATTATTTATGCCACGCATCTAGGCTAAAAATTCCCCCTTAATACCTTTCATTTTCTCCCAGTCTTTGTGCATGGGTTATTTTAATGTTTCTAAATAGTTTGCCTGACTCTATGCCTCAGCACACTCCTGGAATTGCAGTGACCTTTTCCTTTGAAAATAGGGCCTTCCCTTCTTTATTCCATATCAGTTAAAAGTCGTGTTCCAGAGGGATCGGACACTGCTCTGATAAAATAACATGCTGTTAAAAAAAATACCACCAGTTCAGGGGTAAGTTTTTTTTGGAAGTGGGTACACTCAAATTCTCGTGCTGTAATTTATTCCTAATACCCTAGAAATAGCAAAAGCAAATACTTAAAAAATTAAACTTGCTATTCCTCTTGCTCATAGGATATATCTTTCTTCAAATTCTAATTACATGTAGGACTTCCAAGGTGCATGAGATGGTATTTCTTTGCTAAATTGTGACGCAAATCTTTGATACCATGAGTAATTGTACTTTATATTCCACGAAGGGAAATTAGACCATCACCAAAAAAGGCACTTTATGGCCCTGGTGGTGATAGACACGTAAACTGTCATCACCTTAATCAAAGGTTAAAGGAGTCTGACATTTGCTGGTCACACAGCAGAGGGGAGAATAGGTCTCAAAAGAATAGGACCAGTAAATTTTCAGGGAGTGGCATCGGACCGTACAAGCGAACTGTCTAGTTTTAGGATTTAATCAAAGCAGTGAGTCAAATCATTAAACTGAAAAAACTCCATGGTTACCTCTGACTGTTTATAAATTGAGCTGCCTCGATCAAGGGCTTTTCACGTACATTTAAGAAGGTGTAATATTGCTCAAATGCTTTTAAAGGATGACGTTGGTTGTCCTTTTTAGCCAAATGCTGGCGAAAAATTCACATGTGCAAATTAATGACGAAGATTTACGTAGGCTCAGTTCCGGCAGGTTTTAATAAGGGTAGTGACTTTTTTTTTTTTAACCTGTTACGTATTTTGGCAGGAATGAGTGACTTACAAAAGAAAGGTCAGATGTGACAGGAAGTATAAGTTTGAGTCAAAATTTCTTGAAGGCAATTTGTCAATACAAGTCCAAATCCTTAGCTCTGGTTTTGGTCCAACGCATCCATTTTGAGGGATGTATATTCACAACATAACCATGAATTTGTGTAAAGATTGTGGGAGAAGGCTGTTCACTCCAGCGTTGCTTATAAAAGCAGAAAATTATTAAATATCCACCATCAGAGCACTAGAGAATCAATCATACACAACGGCATGCTAGGCAGACATGAATAGTGAGACTGGGAGGCTTGTACAGATCGGCGTCACCATGGGATACTAGTCCACACTCACGCGATCGGCCATCATCAAAGAGTTTGGGTAGGGACTGGAGAAACCGGGATCCTCCGCTATTGCTGGTGGGAATGTAAAATGGGTCAGTCACCCACAGAATACAGTTCGCTGGTTCTTTACAAAGCTAAGCATAGAATTACTGTACATAGAGCCCAATAAGTCTAGTTCGTAGCAGCATTAATGACAATCGCCAACAGGGGGAAACAACTCAAATGTCCATCAACAAAAGAATGGACACACAAAGTGCGGTCTAGCCACACAGTGGGATACTATTGGGCTGTCAAAAGGAATGACACATGCCACAAAGTGGACACTCAGTGCAAACAGCTGGACACTAAATTCCCACATCAAATGATTCTATTTCCATGAAACTTCTGGAATAGGTAAATTCATAGAGAGAGCAAACAGACCGATGGTTACCAGGGATGGGCAGAAAGAGGGGATGGGGGGTGATGGGTCAAAGGTCCAGTGTTTCTGCTGAGGTAATGAGAATGGCTTGTTACCAGAGGGGATGGTTTCACCCCACATTGTGATTGTGTTCAATGCCACTGAGCTCACTTTAAAGTGGGTAACTGTTAACTTCATATTCTGTGAATTTATCCTCCGTGTAAAAAGAATGGTGATGGAGAAAAATATCTTATGTAAGGCAAAATGTCCATCGTATATTTAGTAGGGAAAAAAGTGTAAAAGTAAAAAAAATTGATATAGCAATTAATTATACTTGCTGCAATATATCTATATAATATATTATGTATATGATTATACACAAAACCGCTAACAGCAATGGTTCTTGGTGGTGGATTTAGGGGATTTTGTGGTGGGATTAGGTCTGATTTAACTCTTTTCTTATCTGTATTTCCAAATATCTCATAAATAGCATGTAATACTTCGTATTAAGGAAAAAATGTTTAGGGGCGCCTGGCTGGCTCGGTCAGCGGCGCATGTGACTCTTGATCTCGGGGGTCATGAATTCAAGCCCCATGTTGGGTGCAGAGCTTACTTAAAAATATAAAAAAAAAAAAAGGACTAAGCTGTTTAAAAAAAAAGAAAAAAATGTACAAGTAATATGAAAAAAACAGGAGTCCAACATCAAGATTAGGTCCAATACTCAGAGAGCGCCACCCGCCCTACAACCCAGGAATGACCAGAATAATTTTTCCGTGAGCTCATTTGCATTTCTGAGCAAATTATATCCTGTGAAACATCATAGCACAGGGAAAAACCAGATATATTGTGCCGATCAAACACGTTAGGGTCTCCAGAGTGCTCCACTGTGCTTCCGCTCAAAGACTTAAACCTTTTAGTTGAGATACTATTGAGGTAATTACAGTAACACAATCGCGTTACATGGCTTTTGAACGCACTCAAAAGAAATATCCTTACAAGAAATACCACATCAAGGAAATAAACCCACATGCTGCATTTAAATATTCCTTTAATAAAAATATAATTTACTTGACATCATTAAGAGGGCTTGTTCTCTTATAAGTCTATAAAAATGTGATCAATTTAACCACGATGGAGTAAAACATGACATTTTATTTACCATGGTTCTACTTCTGTTTCACATTGCAATTTAAAGAAAGCTACCCAAATGAAAATATCTACATTTTCATGCTTTAAGGAAACTCGATAAAAATGCAAACACAAAACAGGGAAATCACATGACTAGCATTTGCATTACTAAGAGAAAGACTACATTATTCTACGACAGAATGAGCTCTTTCAATGCGTTTTGAAAATTTCAGTTTTTCTGCTTGTGCATAGTGACTACAACTCTTTAAGCTTCTGTCTGCATCTGTGATTATTTGTCTAGATGTTATCAATCGTTATCATGAAGGTTTTTCTTTGATCCCATCTGGTTTTCTTTTTTATTAGCAGAGTCTGGTATCTATCCACTTAACAGGGATTTGAAGAGTCTCTACCATAGTCCAGGCCAGGTGCCCGGCGCCTGGTGGACTGAAAGTTGTTGTTCTCACCCTCGGGTCACAAGTGGGACGCCCAGTGCCCAGAACGGCAATGGCAAACAGCAGGCACTCGAATCTCAGCCTTTGGAGGAGGAGCCGGAGTGAATCTGGAAATGCACATTACGGCCTCTCCCATGGTCAAGGGCTGGCCATGCAGACTTGCACGTTACAAAATGGTAGATGGATGTGACCTAACCTTGAACATCTACCAAATCCTGGGCACTGTCCTGAGCATCGTACAGGCACCAAGTGATTCCCTCCTGGGGAAGGTCCACGGATCAACGGACCATTATCGTCCCCACTTTACAGATGAGAAACTTGAAGTCCAAGGGGTTTCAATAACTTGTTTGAGGGCATAGGCGTGACACCTGGAGGTTACACCTACTTGCCGAGGGGGAGAGGGGAGAGGGGAGCAACAGGGCAGAAGGCGAGTTCTTAGGGATGGCCTCCCTAAGTCCCTTCCTAAACATTCAGTCGACTCCTGAAGAATGCTTCGGGAAGGCATTGCTTACTGGGTCAAGTTTTTTGTTTTGTTTTGTTTTGTTTTGTTTTGTTTTGTTTTGTTTTGTTTTGTGAAAAATCGAGTGCCGTAGGCGCGGTGGGTAGGGGGCGGTGTGGACTGCGATAACGGGGATGGGGAAAGTTTTCTGGATGCAGTTTCATCATCTCTGTTGGGCAGCTACTAAATGTCCGACCTAGTGCTGGGAGCTGGGGGTACAGCATCGGGACAGCAGGGTCCCTGCCTCCTAGCTCCGTGTGTAACGGAGTGGCAGTGGCTGGTGGGAGCACCAATGGGCGCTGTGTGTGTGTGTGTGTGTGTGTGTGTGTGTGTGGAGTGCTGGGGTCCTGGAGCAGAGGCTCTTCCCTGGCTCCCTGAGCAAGATCGGGCCAGCCTAAGCCCTGAGAGATGGGAGTGTGTTGCAGAGAAAGGTAGCAAAGGTGGGGTGCAGGAGGTGAGTAGACAAGGTAGGTAGGGCTGTTAAGGTTTTGATTATCAAGGGCGGTGGGGAGCCTCTTCGGAAAGTTTAAGCAGGAGAGTAACAGGATTGCATTTACAATTTTGAAAGATGCCCTTGGGTCACCCTGGCGGAGGGCACAGGGAGACTGAGAGCGCTGAGGAAGCTGGTGAAGAGGTCAGTGGCCATTTGAAAATGCGGGCCTTCCTGGGAGCACCTTTGGTCACGTGGGGAGGACTGGGCAGGGCCCCCAGGCCTAAGACTGTGACCAGGCACTGTGTTTGACTCTGCTTTGCAAGAGTCACGGGTGCCGCCAAAAGGTGGATTCTGTGGGCACTTCCGCCCGCAGTGACTTAGGCTCATCTCACACAGCGGCAGTCCTGGTTTTTCCATTCACGGCGGTTTCTCTTTAAAATAAATCTATTTAGGGGCGCCTGGGTGGCTCAGTGGGTTAAACCTCTCCCTTCAGCTCAGGTCATGATGACTGAGACACATTGACTCAGGGTCCTGGGATCGAGCCCCGCATCGGGCTCTCTGTTAGCAGGGAGCCTGCTTCTCTCTCTCTCTCTGCCTGCCTCTCTGCCTACTTGTGATCTCTCTCCTCTCTGTCAAATAAATAAATAAAATCTTAAAAAAAAAGTCTATTTGGGTAAAATAAATAAGTCTACTCTGGGGAGAATGTAAAGTAAATCATGGGAGAGAGGGTATCGTTGGGACACGGGCACCATCGTGAAAGGGGGGCCTAGATGAGGGGAGTCTGGACAATAGTGAAGTGCAGGGAGCATATTTCTTCATTAAAATCATTTAAAATTCAATGTTTTTTTTTTAAAGGCCGTAAATGGCTTCACCTGTGATGCTGGAACCTGGCAAGATGGTGCCACATCTCAGCCAAAACCAACACCCGCCCTGAGAGAAGAGGGGCTGAGGCCCAGGCAGGGTTTCCAGACGAGCGCTGGCGGAGACCTTGGCCTGGAGAAGAATCCAGCCTCGCCGGGATGTGTGGATTTGCAGCTGGGCATCCAAAAGCTTTCGTGCGATCAAACCCCTCCCCCCAAAAAACAAAAACAAACAAACAAGCAAACAAAAACCAAAAACCCAACTCAAATGAAACAGCTACAATTTTTAATGTTCCTTTCTAGCCAATTAATCAGTTCATCTCACTTGACATTTGTCAGGAATTGCAAAAGGAAGTGGAAACATCTCTGCTCTAGCGGCTGAGAGGCAGAAGAATGCACGTGGCAGGGTTTTACCCGTATCCTCTATGGCAGACGTGGTCGTGACCTTGGCGGCACCCGTGGCTCTTGCTGGTTACGAAATTAATTCTGGATACTGAGCTCTAATGGGACCTACGACAAATGCCCACTTCTTGTTAGATTTTAACCTTCCTCTTAGGCTTCCCTTGGGATACTGAGTTGACCAATCCATCACCCTCATTTAACTCTAGAAAACCAAAGCATAGTTGCCACATAGAGATGCAAAGAAGGTAAGTTCCAGAACTCCCTTAGTCATGGACATACGATGCAAAGAAAATTCCAAACTGCCGTGGGAGCGCCTGCCTTGTGACATTACGTTTATTCAGAGGGGCAAGTGACCTTTTTCTCTTACTCACTTCACTTTCAAATTTCTCCCAGGGAAGTGTCACTGATGTCGAAAAAGAGAACACTTGGAACAAGATTTTCTATGCTGGTGTCTTCTAGATCTGTAGTGGGATCATCCACGGTTGACAGCTCTCTGGTCCAAGAGAAGTGAGATGGAGCATTCCCCAGGGCAGAGTGAATGCATAGTTGCATCAGAAATGAATCTGCTTGATACGCAGATTACTTCCCTAACCCACCTGCCAGATTCATAAAGAAATTGGGTCACTCTGCAGTACATAAGTCGAGAGTACAGACTTTCCAATGTATTATGAGGGAAAAACGTCATTCAAAATGAAAACCTTCCATAGAAATGAAGAGTCAGCTTAACCTAACAGTAAAAAAGGGAAATCAAAAGACACAAATCTTGATTTTTTTTGGGGGGGGGTGTCTTATCCTCTAGACAATTTTTAAAACATTCAAAATCAGCTACATGCACCGCTTTCAAAAATAAGACCCTTGATTCCCCGTGTCATGAAATGGATGGGAAACAAGTTTCAAATGGCATAAAAACACTAAATCTGATTTTACAGTACTTCCTTCAAAATGCTAATTAAATTAAATGCGAATAATGCAAGCATTAACAACCAGAAAGCCTCTAAGCCTTCTAATAAAATTTGTGCAATTCTTTAGAAGGTTTTCTATAGAATAAGACAGACACTAGAATGAAAGTATAAAAAACATGTACTTGTCTAAAACTTTGAAATGATGACCAGAGTATGCCTGGGAGAGTAAGAATCCCCATGAGTAAAAGAGAATGATATTTTCACCATTTTAATGTCTGTTCAGAGGCTAGCCAGATAATAACAACAAAAAAGGGTAAATTTTTGCTAATAAATAATAGAGGTGACTTATGTACCAAATGACAAGGTATTATGTGACTTATTCAGATGCAATCATAATTTTAAGATTTCATTGCTTTATAAATATTTTAATAAATAATCAAGAAAGCACCAAGTCAATACTAATGTAGTAGAAATAGAATTGTGAACTCCATATTATTTCTAGACATTTTTATTGTGTTTCCTGAAATGGAAGGCACCAATGGAAAAAACTCACTATAGGAGGGTTTAGCAAATTATGGCCTATAAGCCAAATCTGGCAAATCTGGCCCACCACTTGGTTTTTGTAAATAAAGTTTTATTGGAATACAGCCACATGCGTTTTTTTACATACTGTCTGGGGAAGCTTTTGTGCTGGAACAGCAGAGTTTAGTACTCCTGGCAGAAATCAACTGGCCTGCAAAATTTCAAATATTTCCTCTCTAGCCCTTTACACAAAGGTTTGCCGACCCCTAGCTTATAGACTCATTCAGAATCATGGTGATTTATATATACTTTAGGATTCACCGATGGTAGTTAATTTACAAATTAATTAATTTTACTTCTCTTTACTTTTCTACACTCAAAATAAATTACATGTTTATTTTAGAACTTGTGGCTGATCAATGCTCAAAAGCAAATAAGCAAAATCATTCATCAGAACTAAATACTCTGCAAGTTATTTCCATAAAAATAAATGAGGCAGAGAATAAATAGGACGTACAATGGATAATATAAATAATAAGATACTCCTTGGAGCTGAAGCCTACCTTAAGGCTGCTACAAAAACGCTGGATACTTATAGGAAGTGATTAACTTCCCTGGGAATGTGTCCTTCTCTCTGAAGTAAATGTCCCGTCAAAGGCATCCTGACGGTGTTGATTGGAATAAAGCTGGAGAAGTCCTATTCTGTGTGGGAGATGGGCTTGCATTCTCTTGCTTTTTAAAAAATTTTCTTATGAGAAGCTCATAGAAAAGAGCTGAAATTTTAACTCCATAGGTCATACTATTAGTTTCTGAACTTAGGATACAAATGTAATAAGCATACAGTAAAATCTTCTGAAATGTAAGACATTGGTCATCAGGGTTAGGATGAAAATAATGTCAATGACCAAAACATAATTTTAAAAAAAGAGGCAATGAATTGCTTGGGACACCTCAGTAGGTGGGTAGAAAGCTCTGGAATGCGCCGCGGTCCCTGGTAAAGAGGACCACCAGGGGGCGCCTCGTTTCTAAGATTTCCCCAGGGGCTGTTCTAGTCTAAGATTCCTGGATTTAGGATTCAACTCAGAAACTTTAGAGACACTCTGACACGAATAATCAACTCTGAGCCTCTCAGTCCTTCTCGGGCCGGACCCTCATACACTCTGGTGGATCCTTGAAGAGCAGTTGGGATGGTTTTTTCCCCTCAGCTTGGGATCCTCTATTTTAATAGGTGTAGCCTTCGCTCTGCACGACCCTACAGTCAAGTGTAGCCCCGACTCTTTCTGACATGAACCGTGCTTTGGTTCAGGTTTACTCCGCGAGGGAGCGTCTGTGGCAGATGGGAGAGTATGGTTTGGAGCTCCGGGACCGAGATTAGCGAGGCGGCGCACCAGCACTCTGACCTTGAACCAGCTACTTGATCCCCTCCAGCTTCTGTTCTCCTGCTGCTACTTTGCAGGATTGTCCCAAAGACCAGCTGACAAGATGCCCGTAAATGTTGGGCGCAAAGTGGGCATTTCACGCCATTTGCCGAGCTGCTGCTACCCTTTAAATGTATTTAAAAAGAAAAGAAAAGAAAAGAAATCCAACTCTTTACATTCATTCCTGTTACATGTCTTCTTAATTTTGGTCCGTCCTTGACCCAGGAAAACCGTTTTGAATCTTGATTTGTTCTCTTCGTCTCCGGGCTAAACCCGCGTGGTTGGACATTTCTTCTGAGTCTTCCTCCCAGTCGAAACTACAGGGGCACGTGGAACCCAGAAGTTTAACAAGCCCCTCTTTTTCCAGGCTGCTGGCAATCTATTAATTGACACTTCTGGTGGAAATTTGTCTTGAGTGATTCTAACTTCATTGGACCCCCCCCCCCCCCCCAGAGCCATGGATAAGCCAAGGTCGTGGGCAAAGATGGATACTCCCCCCTGCCCCTTGAACCTGGAGCCCACCTTTCCAGATCTTGCTTTCCTGCTGGATGTCAGTTTGACCATGTGTCTTTTGGTGGCCCCTGGTGTCTCCCCACTTTATTAGGCTTTTGGTGGCTGGGTTCTGGGACGTTCTTGCAGTGTCCTCACTGCTTCAGAGGGCGTGGGGTGGGGACCAGCGTTGTTCACCTCTTGTCTCTTTCTGTCTCATTTTGTCTCTCTGGAGGCTCCATGTTCAGTGTTGGGGGTTGGCTCCGTCCTTCGCAGTAAGTGCATTTCTCTCTACCCACCTTGGGTGATCTGCCTTTGGAGCACTCCTAGACCTTTATGGACCACCCCCGATAGGAGATGCAGTTTTTATCTTTAAAGTTCTTTCATCCGTTTCCCATGTTCCCTGCAGCGAATTCCCGAGCGTTAGCTCAGAGGGCAGCTGCGGAAGGGTGTCTAGGACCACAACCACTGCACTTTTAAAATTAATTTATTAACTAGTTAATGAATTTTTACAAGCATTGCAATTTACTTATTTATTTATTTTTAAGATTGTATTTAGTTATTTGACCGAGAGAGAGAGAGAGAGAGAAGGGTGAGCACAAGCAGGGGGAGCAAGAAAGGGAGAAGCAGGCTCCCCACTAAGCAGGGAGCCCAATGCGGGGGCAGATCCCAGGACTCTGGGATCATGACCTGAGCCAAGGGCAGACGCTAAACCGACTGAGCCACCCAGGTGCCCCCACGCATTGCAGTTTGAATCACAGCCCGGATGTTGGGTCAGTGCTGAGGAGTCTAGAGCCTTCCAAGCCCAGGAAGAAAGCCTTGCCTCGTGAGTGTCACAGACATGGTAAGGAGTTAGGGTATCTGGTCCCTTTCCTTCCTTCCTCTCAAGTTTTACACGTCAATTCCAGTATAATTAACATACAGTGTTATATTCATTTTAGGTGTACAATATAAAAATTCAACACTTCTGCATGTCCCCTGGTGCTTCTCACGTCCAGGGCGTGACTTGATCCCCATCACCTGTCCGCCTCCGTCCCCCACACGCCTCCCCCGGGAACCAGCAGTGTGTTCTCGATAGTTAAGAGCTTATATTTTTTTGTCTCTTTTTGTCTTTGTTCATTTGTTTTGTTTCTTAAATTCCACCTGTGAGTGAAATCACGTGGTATTTGTCTTTCTCCGACTTCTTTCACTTAGCGTGACGCCTGCTAGCGCCATCCATGTCATTACCAATGGCAAGATTTCATTCTTTTTTTTGGGCTAATATTCGACACTACATCTTCCTTATCCATTCATCGATCGATGGACAGTTGGTCTGCTTTCAAAATTTGGCTATTGTAAATAAAGCTGTGATGAACATAGGGATGTATCCATCCCTTTGACTTAGTATTTTTGTATCTTTGGGGTAAATACCCAGTAGTGCAATTGCTGGCTCATAGGGCAGCTCTATCTTTAACTTTTTGAGGAAACTCCATCCTGTTTTCCAGAGTGGTTGCACCAGCTTGCATTCCCACCAACAGTGTAGGAGGGTTCCCCTTTCTCCGCATCCTCGCCAAGACCTCTTGTTTCCTGTGTTTCTGACTTTATCCATTTGGACAATTGTGAGGTGGTATCTCACTGTAGTTTTGATGTGAATTTCCCTGGTGATCAGGGATGTTGAGCATCTTTTCATGTGTCTGTTGGGCATCTGGTCCCCTTTCTTGAAGAGACACTACCTCCAAGACACAGGGGCAACGAGTGCGCAAGATTCCTTTTACTGTTTCTCCCACTGGGCCATGCAAACAGGCTACTGATGACTTGCTCTCGCAGCTCAGAATTCTGGAATGGGCTCCAACAGACACCCCTGCTATGTCTCCCCACGCATTTATTGACTTTAAGCTATAAGAAAGAAAGCTGGGAACAGCATAATACATTTTGGAAAGAATTTTATCAGTAACGCTAATCATTTTCCTTAACTTTTTTTTTTACCTTTGAGGTGAAATTCACATAAGAAAATTAACCATGTTCAAGTGAATAATTCCGTGATGGTTAGTATATTCACAGTGTTAAGTAACCGCCACACCACCTAGTTCCAAGACATTGTCATCACCCCCCAGAGGAAACCTCATACCCACTAAATAGTCGCTCCTCATTCCTCGTTCCCTCCAGGCTTGGCAACCACCATTGAATTCTATCTCTATGGTTGTTTAAAATTCTGGAGGGGCACCTGGGTGGCAGAGCTGGTTAAGGGTCTGACTCTTGGTTTCTGCTCAGGTTATGATCTCAGGGTTGTGAGATCAAGCCCTGCATCGCGCTCTCTGCTCAGTGTAGAGTCTGCTTGAGATTCTCACTCCCTCTGCCTCCCTTCTCGTGCTTTATCTCTCTCTGAAATAGATAAATAAATCTTGAACAAAATAAATAAAATTCCGGAAGTTTTACATAAATAGAATCAAATAATACGTGACCTTCTGTGCAGGGATTTTTTTTACTCAGCATGTTTTTGAGGTTCATGGATGTTGGAGCATGTGTCTGGATGTCATTCCTTTTCGTGGATGAATACTATTCCATTGTTTGGATACACAATGCTTTGTTTATCTAGTCACCTATTGGTGGGCGTTTGGGCAGTTCCCGCCTTTTGGCTACTGTGAATAGTGCTGATATAAACATTCATGTGTGAATTATTCACTTTATTTAAAAAATATTTATTCATTTATTTGTTTGAGTATAGTTGACAATGTCACGTGTCTCACGTGTACAACATTGTGATTCGACAACTCTATACGTTCACCGTGCTCACCACAGTGTCACCACGCAATGCTATGATAATATCATTGACCATGTTTCCTTGCTGTACCTTTAATTCCCGTGATTTATCAATTCCATGACTAGAAGCTGGTAACCGCCTCTCCTCTTCATGCACAAAGTTTTGTTTAAACGCCTGTTTTCAATTCTTTTGTGTATATACCTAGGAGTGGAATTTCTGGGTCATCTGGTGAGTCTATGTTTAATTTTTTTGAGAGACCATCAATCCCCCCCCGCCATTTTTTAAGTTAGTTGTCTTTTTGTTGTTGAGTTGTAAAAATTCTTTATATATTCTGGATACTTGACTCCTATCAGATACAAGATTTCCAAATATTCCCCTTCATTGTGTAACTTGTCTTTTCACCTTCTTCATAATTTCATACTGTCCTTTTTTAAGAGTCAGGTTTACTGAGGTTTAACTTACATACAATAAAGCTCCCTCTGTAAAAGTATTCAGTGCTATGCCTTTTGACAAACATATAGTCGTGTAGCCACCACCGGAATCAAGATGTAACATTTTTCTTTCCCCCAAGAAGTTTTTCTCGTGTCCTTTCAAGGTTAATCCCCTCCTAATGCTAATTATTTGTTAAGTTTTGTCATTATATTGCAAACTTTAGTTTTCTGAAAAATCATCATGAAACATTGAACGAATAATGCTAGGGCAAATGATGCCTAATTGTATTATTTGAATGGACACTATTTAATTTGCGGGGTATTAATATTTTATATTTTTAATTTATTCTTCCCTGGCACCTTGCTGCAGGTAACTCTGGTTTCAGGTGAGCGGACCTGGAGTGCCAGCAGGTGTATCAGGAGTCAGCTCCTTCCCTGGGAGGAAGGCAGAGGTAAATTCTACCATGAAATATGTTCCAATATATCCAGCTACTCATGTGTAATCTACAAAGATATGGGACATAGGTTGATCTATTTCTTTAATGATGTTCCTCTCTAAAAGTAAAGCAGTACTAATGGTACTTGGTTGCTCAAGAGATAAAGGAAAATTGTTTAAACAATGAAACTGCGATTTGCACAGTAGTGTGGACTTGCTCTGGCCACCTGTCTCTACTTTTGGATCCTAACCCTCAATTCTTCCATTTCCTAGTCCTCTTTGGAGCTCTCCAGTTCCATGCTGCAACTGTCCTAGAGACGTTCTCTGGCATTCCATCCCTGCTAAGGGGGCCACAGCCATTATTTGCCCCCCTCTATTTGAGCTAGGTGGGATAGATCTGGAGTTTTGAAGCTCAAAAAGCCTGATCCAAATAGAATTGATATTATAAATATATATTTATATATCATATAATTTATATTATTTATATAATTTATATATTATATTTATATTATTTATATATTATATGATTTATATGATATATAATTTATATTATATTTATATGATTTATATTTATATAATTTATATATTTATATTTATATAATTTATATTATATATATATTTATAAGAGATATTTTACCAAAAGCCCTAAAGAATGAAAGAAATTTGGGCTGTTTCTAAGGTTATCCGGACACACGGTTGGGTGGATGATGGAGAGAATCCTCTCGGAAACCTACAGTGAGAAATTAGTGTTCTGTAGGGGAAAACAGTTAACAGAATTGATTCTTTGAGACTCAAACAAAGAGCTTTCGAGTTTCTGAGTATCCAGAATAAAATAAATCAGCGACACACCACAATTCTGCGGGTGTGCATGTTGGTCTCAGCGTCCATGTCAGTTACCACTTCATGGTGAAATGATCTGTTTGTTTGTCATCTCCCTTAGACCGTCATCTTGGCCTTGTTTCTCTGATGTCTCTGTGGTGCCTGAACAGAGGTCCCTCCAGTGACAGCAGGGAATATTATCTACTGAAGAGAGCAGTCCTCTAAGGCACATTCCAAAGGATTCAGGTGTATAGTCTTTTGGGCTCACAATGGTTCACCAACACTAGAGGCTCAGTTAGACCTTTGGTGGCTCTTTTCCCCTTCTCAACCCTTCCTTAACATCCTCTTACTCTTTTTATTTCTGGCAGCCTCTTTACTTTTTAAAAATTAAATTATAATGAACATACAGTGTTATTTTAATTCCAGACATACAACACAACCATTCAAGAATTCTATACATTAGTCAGGGCTCATCTCGGTATGTGTAGGCATGGTCTTTCACTAAACATTTTTACAGTCTTCCTGACTATATTCCTTATGCTGTACTTTTCATCTCTCTTATTTATTTTGTAACTAGAAGTTTGCACTTCTTAATTTCCTTTCTTTATCACACGCCTCCCCAAATCCCCTCTGCAATCACCCATTTGCTTTCTGTATTTAAGCGTAGTTTTTGTTGTTATTGTTTGTTTTTTTCTTCGTTTCTTAAATTCCACGTATGGATGAAATCATATGGTATTTGCCTTTCTCTGTCTGACTTATTTCACTTAGCATTAAACCCTCTAGATCCATCCACGTTGTTGCAAATGGCAAGGTTTCATTCTTTTTTTTATGGCCGAGTAATGTTCCCTTGTATACATAGACCACATCTTCTTTACCCATTCATCTATTGATGGATACTTGGGTTGCTTTCATAACTTGGCTATTGTAAATAATGCTGAAAAAAACATGGGGGGGCATATATCTTTCCAAATCAGTGTCTTTGTTTTCTTTGGTTAAATACCCAGTAATGGTAATATTGGATCGTATGGTATTTCTCGTTTTAATTTTTTGAGGACCCTCCACCCGGTTTCCCAGAGTGGCTGCATCAGGTTGCATTCCCATCAGCAGTGCACGAGGGTTCCTTTAGCTCCATATCCTTGCCAACATTTGTTGTTTCTTGTGCTGTTGAATCTAGCCATTCTCGCAGGTGACAGCTAAGGTGATAACTCATTGTCATCCCTGCCACCTCTTAAGACACCTGAATTTACATTACATTCTCAGCATCTTTGAACCTGGCCAGGGTTTTTTTAGTGCTGAAGTCCACGTTCAGGTTAATAAGGACAAACTTTGTTGTTTCTAGATGGATAACTAGATGCAAGGCATGATATTGGATTGGATACCAGGCCAGGACAAAGTTGCCCGTAAAGACATTGTTGAGATAGTTGGTGAAACTAAGCTTATTAAATCTTTTCTTAGATGCACTGTGCACAAAAGGCCTAGGCCGCCAAGAGCCGAGAGCCAGGACTCAGCGGTTGGAGCAATGCGTATTTATTCATCCATCCCTCTCCTTCCTCCTTCTCCCAACTTCCTCCTCTTGTTATCTAAATGCGGACATGCCTGAAGCCCCCTTTGTTTGCTCCTTCTCTACACTTTCCTGGCACTCTAGAGTCTGTGTATACTTTCTCTGGTGGCATTCAACGGTGGTGTGAAATATTCTTTTGATGGGGGCTTGGGTGAGTCGCAGCTGTTTAATTGCAGCTGCTTAATTTATGGTCCTGCAGGTAAAGCAGGTGCCCCCAGGGCACTTCTGATCTTGGTTTTAAAGGAACCGTGGACACACGTTAAATGAAAGTGGGGATCCTCACTTCCTCCCTGTGCCCACATTCCTACTGAGCAGACAGGTTTTGGTTTTTATCGCCCTTCAAATCAGTTGCCCTTGGTTGGTCACCCGGAACTTCCCATTGGAAATTCAATGGTTAGCTTTCCGACTTTGACACATCCCCTGCCTCTCCAAGTCACTCTCCAAGGCCCCACCTCCTAATACCATTCCCTTGGGGGTTAGGTTTCAACATAGAATTTCGGCGGACACAAACATTCGGAGGTTAGCATTAAGATTTCCATTTCACAGCAAGAAACGGAGGCAAGAGAGGTTAGGTAACTGGCCTCCTGTAGCAGGTGCGGGTGCCAGGAATGAAGGGGGGGAATCTGAGCACTTACCTACTATTATACTGCACAGGACCTGCTCATCCCTGTCCTGTATGTGGGGACCATCATTGCCATTCGCAGCTCTCTGGACTTGAAAGTCTGGCATGGTCTAGGGCTGGGCGGTCCATCATGGCATCCTCCAGCCCCACGTGGCTTTCCAGCACTTGAGATGTGGTTAGTGCAAACTGAGATGTGTTTTTGGTGTAATACACACATCAAATGTTGAAGCTTTAGCACACACACACAAAACAAATAAAGCATAAATAAATACTCTAGGATAAGAGTCTTAACAAAAATTTTACATGGAGCATATAATGACAGATAATAACATGGACCTCCAACTACCTATCTTGATAGTTAAAAAAAAAAAAGTTTTGGATCCAGGGACATACTTCAAATATATTAGTAACGCTAACCCCACATTTAAAATTTCACTTCAAAAAATGTATTTATTGGAAAATCTAAAACTACCTATGTGGGTTGCATTGTTCAGTGTTAGCCTCGAGACCGGAAGGCAGGCACGAAACCCGGAGCTTCGCTGGGAAGAGGCACGAAGCCCTTGAGGACGGACGAGCTCTGAGGCAGGTGGAAGAGTTGGGGTGAGAGACTCTTGAACAGCCACCATGTTCACACTGCCTCCTCTCACCGGAGACTGAGGACCCCAGAGGAAGGAGGCTGTGTAGAACCTCCCAACGTTCATTGTAAATGCTCCGAATTCTGGGGGAGCAGACACGGCCAAGCACCGCCCCCAACAGAAGTGGAAGGAACGAGCGCCATGTTGCCGGGCTTCTCTCATCCGAGGAAGGCTTCTTCTGGACTCAGCGGAAGTCCCGCCCACTAGCGTGAGGCCCCTCCTCCTTCCTCTCACCACGCACGTGCAGCTGATCCCCTCCGTGGATTTTTCTGGAAGCTGTCTTGTCCAGAAGACTTGTCGTTTTCAGAAGAGCATTGCATCGAACGGAGCTGTTTGGCAGGTTAGGCTCCACTCCCAGGGCTAGAGGGAGGGGACAGGGACTCCCGTCACTTGCAGCAGGCTCCTCCTGGAACATCTTCACCTGGCTCGGCCTGTGAACCCCCCCCCCAAAGCCAGCTCTCCAGGAGGGGCCTCAGGGCCGCTCCCCGACACCCGCCTCTTGTGTGCGGGCTTCAGTAAAGCCCTCCTGCACTCGCCGGGGCCAGACGGCGGGCATCGTCTTCGCTCTCCATCTCCTTCCGTCTGTTTGTCCAGACAGGCAGCGGGTCTGCAGACTGCGCCTTTTACATGTCTCTGGAGCCTCTCCACTTGTCTCCTACCCCGGAATAGGGGACCTGGACGATCGGAAGGGACTGGAAAGGTCTTCACGTTTTGAGTCTGAGCTGCAAGACAGCAGCCAAAAACTGGGCATTCCAGAGGGCTCTTTCTCAAGTGCACGTTCGATAGAGTCACCCGGCGTTGTTCCCGTGAAGCTCAGCCTCCCTCACGTGGCTGGCTGGGAGGACCTTTAGCACCCGGCGACTCCTCCCCTCTTCAGTCTCATTGATGATGCTTCTCCCTCTCCCACTTTACAGTTCAGCCATCTGCCTCTCCCTGCTTTTCTGCCTGAAATTCGCCCCCTGTGGGTACTACCTCTGCACCCCATCCCACCCCCTCCACCCCAAAACTTTTGTCTGACAAGCTTACTTTCCAGGTCTTGGTTTAGCTATAAACTTACCCCTCCCCTTCTCCCCCCGCCCCAAGATCACTTTGCACCCTCCTTTAGGGGCTGATCTTGAGCATGGACTGGGGTTGACCTCCCCGTATGCCTCCAGCACTAAGGAGGTGCCATGGGAATAGTCGTTACCCAATGAGTATTTGTTACATACCTGAATGGCTTCATTACAGCTGGCTGTCGCTGGAGGGCAACTACAGCCCCTGTCAAGAGCACTTTAAGGCCAATGGAGACAGTGACACTCAGGTCTGCCTGATTTCCAACCTCTCATAAAAAAAGTAAAATGGTCAAGGGCACCAACTCTCTAAAATCCAAGCTCCTCTTTTCTTGGCCAGCTGATGAAATGTTCTCTCTCCAATCCCCAGAATCATTCTTTGCTCACCCCTTGCTTATTTTTCTCAGTGGCCAGGCTATGACTGTGTCAGTGAGGGTCACACTGGGGAAAACTTGGGCAGAAGTGCCTTCTGCTTAGCTGTGAGAGTGAAGTAACTTTTTAAAATTGTTGACTACTTAATACTCTTCATCAGCCTACTCTTCTCAAGTAGGGCTCCCAAATTAAATTTGAGTCGTTTTAGGGACCCAAGATACCCTTCTGAATTATTGGATGTGACTGTGAAATGTATTCTTGTAAATTTCCATGAGCCACTGTTATTCTAAGTCATATGAAGGCAGTAATCCATCAGAGTTATCCCATGTGCACAAGAAAGAATTATCTAGAATCTAATTTTATCTCTAACTCTATAAACAGCCAAGTGGTACCATTTATTATTTTACATAAATCAGTCCTGAGACCAAAATCTCTTTTAAATGTGTCCTTTAGTCTTTTCCAATGCTGCTTTAAAAAAAACCCTTCAATATCTTGAAATAGTTCTGTGGCCTCTTCCTTTTGGGGAGGAGAGAGGGACTGGAAGGAGAGATGCGGAAGGTCTTGAGACTGAAGAAGGAACCCCTCTCCGATACATCTGCCCGGCAAGGTATCAGCCTCTCGAGCCAGAACATCTGGATAAAAATGAACTCAGTGGCTGGCCTATTCTCAACTTGGTCAAGTTGCCTTTTTCTCGTCTCACATAAAATGTCCTCTGGAAAATAGGAAATTGGAGGCCCACATTAGTCACCATGAGAAAAACTTGCATAGGAATTTACTCTCCAGTGACGTGAGTTGGAGAGTGCCTGGGATCCAAGGGTCCTTAATCAATGCTGAAGAGAGACCAGGGCCCTGATGAAGACGGATGCTACCTGGGCCCCATGCTTCCTGTGGCTCAAGGGCATGGCATCGAGCATCATGGCAGCACGGAATGATGTTTCACTGTTTCTTCTCCCAGGCATAGTTTTACCGATATAATATTGTAATATGATTCTCTCTTGTTTATCCCCTTATTTTTTATAGTTAAAATTTTAATTTGGTGTTTAAATGTAATTTGAGTACAGCCTAGGTCTCTCTAGAGGCAAGGTGATGTGAATTCTACAGAGTGGAATGACTGCAATTTTCACCGGGCGTCTCATGGCGCCCAGGGATGCGCCATGCCTCGTGACCGGGTGTCTACAAGCTCTTACCATCAGCTTCCAGAAGCACCTTCAGAAGCAAATGAGAAACTGATAAAAATAAATGTTTCTCTCCTTCCAAATTCAGTTACCAGAGTGGAAAATCAACTTTTTATCTTTTCTTGCCATATTTTATAGGATGAAAATCTAGTCTTCAAAAAATATTTAGGAGTAAATAGCCTGGTTTCTTCTTTCTATTTGGCTAGGGACTGAATTTCTGGGCAGGTAAGTCAACTGTAAAACTTAATCCTTTCCCGTCTGATTTTGGAGGCTGTGCTTGAGGACAGATTATACTCTTGTTGTTGTTTTTGCTTGTCATTCTCAGTCCAGTGAATTCTCCTCTCTGACTTCAATCCAGACGTCATTTACATTCTCAGTGTTTGACGTCCTTGGATGAAATCAGGGATGGCAAACAACTTTGAGAACTCTGTGCTCATATGGTTATAAATGTGCTTGTTGAACGTTTTTAGTTTTGGTTCAGTTGTAAGCTGATATTGGTTTTGGAAATGAAAAAGGAAATCTCAAGGAGATGTCATCAAATAAAAATTAATTATACCACAGACGTTAATCAGCTGTCTCATGTGTACCAGGCCTTGTCCCAGCAATAAGGTTACAGAGAGGAGTAACACCAGGCTCCTGCCTTTTGGGGAGCTTCCTATTGTATAGGGAGCCCAGAGAAGCAAACCAGTGATTACCCCACGGTGCTATACTGGCCGTGGTGGGTGGTGGTAGGGAAAACCAGTTACTTCTGTGGGTAATCGTGAGTACCAGGGCCTAACCTGTAGGTTCAAATCCTGGTTGTGTTAGTATCTTTGTGGTCCACTAGGCATGTGATTTAACCTCTCTGAGTCTCAGTTTTCTTATCTGTAAAATGGGGATATCCACAGCTACTCTCTGTGAAACATTTAACCACGTGCTTAGGGCACCATCACTGCTCAGAACACCTTGGCTGTCGTCTTTATGACTATCAAGTATACTCGCGTATACTTGATATATACAAGTATACAAGTATGCCATGGAAGCTGGAGGGGGGTACACCTACCTGTGAGGTTTCACAGGGGAGGTGATATCCGAAAGAGATCTTGAAGAATGAGCAGGAGTTTGCCAAAAGGGTAAAGGGGGGCATTCTAAGCAGAGGAAATGGCTCTTGCAACTGTCATACCAATGGGAAGCAACTTGGCATGTTTGGGAACTACAAGGTCAAGAAGATTCCACATTTAATGAGTGCCTACTCTGTGCCAGGCCTGGTACTGGGTACTGGGGAATCAGTGGTGAAAACAGACCTGGTGTCTGCTGTCGTAACACTTTTATTCTAGTGGGGAAGACAGTAAACAAATAAATCCAGACGTGTCTGAGACAGTTTGGGGTAAGGAAACAAACAATGGGTTCTTTTTGGAAGCCCATTATGATAAAGCGGAGGGCAGAGAGCTTACTGAGTAGAAGACCACCCGAAGCACTCCCTTAAGGGGAGTGAGGAGTGTGTGTGAAGCAAGGATTGGCGATGAGCTGGGAGTGACGGGCGATGAGGTCAGGGAAGAAGGAAAGCCTTGGGTCATGAAGGACTTTCCAAGTGTCTCTGCCTTCGACTGTAGGTCAGTGATCACCAAACATCAGTCTTTCATGCATTTTGCTTTATTTGCAGAAATTACAGACTTCCCATGTAATTATTTATTTAGAGTGTCTATTTAAATAAGCGCACCTTTTGACATCTAGTAAACAAATGTGTTCATTTTCAAAAAGAAGTGTCGAAGCCCAGCTGCAAATGGAAGATTGGGAAAGTGACAAACAGGTTAAAGAAAAACACAACGATGACAAAAAATTCTTTAACTGGGTGCCATGCAAGACCACGTTGAGTAGTACCATTGGTACATTTCCAGCGTGCCAGGTGGACATTGACAGGGCAGTGGGGAGTCTCAGAAAATGGCAAACATGATCCTTGGTGGCTGATGAATTAAGCAAGGAGAGAAGGGTCAGCAAGATGGTGGGAATGCTGTTGTAGGTGGTTCTGGAGGTCCAACTAAGGAAGTGTCTGGGGATGAAGTGGGACAGGCAGATACAAAAGATGCTTTGGGGTTGAATGAATAGACCATGGGCCCAGTCGGATGGAGGGATGAAGGAGGGGGAGGCACCAAAGAAGAGGTCCATATTTTTGGCTTAGGTGCCATCAAGAAGTATTTTCATATTTCTTGTACACAGAAGATTGTTTGTACACAGAGCTATCGGAGCAAACCTTAGTGGCATCTGGGTTGACAAACAATCTTTGGAAGTCAAGGGGTGTTCATGCTGGAGTCACTGGCTCCCTCTAAAGAGACATTAAAATCAACATTGTAGACCAACTGGACCTAACAGACACATGCAGAATATTCCATCCAGCAGCACCCGAATACACATGCTTCTCAAGTGCGCCTGGAGTATTCTCCAGGATAGATCATGTGCTGGGCCACAAAACATGTCTTAATAAATTTAAGAACGGTTTCAAGCACCATCGAGATACCAAGATACCAGGGTGCCTGAGTGGCTTGGTTGGTAAGCGTCTGCCTTCGGCTCAGGTTGTGATCCCAGGGTCCTGGGATGGGCCCCCGCATCTTGCTCTCTGCTCAGCGGGAAGTCTTCTTCTCCCTCTCCCACTCCCCTGCTTGTGTTCCTTCTTTTGTTGTGTCTCTCTCTGTCAAATAAATAAAAAAAAATCTTGAAAAAATATATATCAAGATACCAAGTTCTTTTCTGACCACAGTGGTACAAAACTAGAGATCAATAATAGGAGGAAAATGAGCACTCACAAATCCATGGAAATTAAACAGCACGCTCTTGAACAACCCATGGGTCAAAGAAGAAATCAAAAGGGAAATCAGAGTGCATCCTGAGATAAAGGACACAACATACCAAAACTTATGGAATGCCAGAAAGCAGTTTTAAGAGAACAGTTTATAGCAATAGATGCCTACATGAATAAAAAAGAAGGATCTCAAATAAACACCTTTATACCTCAAGGAATTAGAAAAAAGAAGAGCAAACTAAGCTCAAAATTAGCAGAAGGAAAAAAATAGTAAACATTAGAGCAGACATAAATTAAGTAGTGACTAGAAAGTCAGTAGAGAAAAAATCAATGCAACCATGAGTTGGTTTTTTGACAATATCAAAATTGATATTGTCAATGGAATTGACAAATGTTTAGCTAGACTGACAAGAAAGAAGGAAAGGAGTCAAATACATGGAATTTTCAATGAAAGGGGAGCTATTTCAACGAATGCCGTGGAAACAATTATGTGACAGCAAATGGGATAACCTAGTGGATGAATCCCTAGAAACATACAAGCCACCAAGACAAAGTCATGACGAGAGAGAAAATTTGAGCAGGCCAATAACAACTACTGAGATTGAATTGGTAATCACAAACCTCCCACTAAAAGAAAGTCCAGGACCAGATAGTTTTGCTGGTGAATGATAGCAAACATTTAAAGAAGAATAAATGCCAATTCTTCTCAAATCCTCTTGAAGGTGAAAGAGGAGGGAACACTTTTAAACTCATTTGATGAGATTCTCCTGACCCCGATAACAAAGCTGGATAGGCACAGAAGTGAAGGAAACAGGCCAATAATGCTGATAAATCTAGATGCAAAAATTCTCAACAAAATACCGGCAACCTGAATTGAACAGCAAGTGAGATTTATCCCTGGGATAGGATATGACCATGTTTTTACCAGCGTTGGTGGCAGTGTTATTCACAATGGCAAAGACAAACCTGAGCGTCTGCTGACGGAGGAGTGAATGAAGAACATGTGCTATATATACACAGTAGAATATTACACAGCCGTAAAAAGAAAGAAATCCTGCCATTGGCAACAACAACAAGTATCTAAGAGAATATATCCTAAATGTCCTTACCACTCACACCTTTGTGTGTGTGTGTGTGTGTGTAACCATGTTAGATGGTAGGTGTGTTAATCAAGCTTATTGTGACAATCGTTTTACAATATATATGTGTATCAAACCATTATGATGTACACCTTGAATTTATTTTCTATATCAATTAGATCTCATTAAAGCTGGTAAAAACCTTCTTACTCCCACAGCCAAATATTCATATTTTGGGGGAGGGACTTCCCTCTTCCTATTTCTAAAGGAATTGTGGGTATTCCAAAGGATCATAAGACATTAGGGAGCAGAGAGGTTCTCTCTCAGACCGGGGGGGGGGGGGTCCGTGTGTCGCCTCTGTATGCAAACTCCCACCAGATTCATGATTTGGGGGCTCCTGCCCCGCTGTACAGACCCCCCGACACACAGAGTGACACCTGGCTCCCGTTGGGTTCTCTGGGGCACTGGATATGGGAATCTGGGCAATTACTGCTGTTAAGTAATCATGGTCTTCTGTGCTCTGGAATCTCATGTTTGCTTCTAGGATAAAAATGAAAAACTCGAGATATGAAAACCTTTTCAAGGGGCAGGGGGTAGACCTCCCAAAACCTCAATGGGTGTAGAACTTCAGAGCTTTGAAAGTGATTTCCCATCATGAACTTGTTTGACCTTCTTGAATGTTCTGAGCCCAGGGCCGCAGTGAGGTTCTCTTTCGTAGGAGGGAACCCAGGCTGGGAGGTGAAGGGTTTGCATGGGTGGCTTCTCGGCCAGGACCAATTCCGGAGACATTTTTGGTTGTCACAGCTCTGGGGAGGCTGCGGCCGGCAGCTGGGGGACAGAGGCCGGGGAGGCTGTGGAGGGGTGGGACGGCCGCCTGCAGCAGAGCTCAGTGTCGTGGAGGCCGAGAAACTGCTTCCTGGTCCTGCCTGCTCCGGTCCCCTGCCTTCTCCTAACACGGCCTCAGCCTCCTCTTCTCCGCAACTTCCATTCCAACTTGATTAGAAGTGAAAACCAACCTTGCAGTCCCGTAGGAAAGAACCCGCGGCTGTGAATGTAACCTTTTCGACTTTTCTTTAGTGGACAAGTCATCTCTGTCTTTCTTAGAATATTCTGCCGGATAATGTCTAACTCAATTCCAACAGAGAGCGTTAGATTTGTGTTTTCCTGTCCTAATAAAAGAGTGAGGCCACAGAGCACACTGGGCAAAGCCCCAGGCTGGGGCCTTGGAGAACGCGGGGGCTGGAAAGTGTGTCTCTCACCAACTCCCTGCCGCCGCTCCCAGGGCATTTTCTCCCGTGGAACTCTATGGAGTTCCCCAGTGTCCTTCCCAAGAGCATCGCGCCCTGGCGGCCGCATGGCCCTTTCCTTGGCAGGCCTCCTGGTAGCCTCGGCATCCCGGCAGGGCAGAAGTGAGCGTTGTTTGGCCCAGACCCTTGGTGGCCGGGCTATCTGCTTGGTGCGGAGATTCCGTTCTGAAGAGTGGAGCGTTCTCACCAGGTCTACGGACTTGCGTTCTTGGAAAGCCAGCCCAATGAGAATAGGTGGCGTTTAGGATTAGTCAAGGGTTTTTGGCTCCATCCTGGCCTCAGCTTCTCTCGGGGTTTATCGCAAACCTTCTGGTAGAGTTTCATTTGGTTTACCTTTGGCTTAGTTTCTTTCTTTTCTTTTCTTTTTTTATGATTATTGTTATTTTTCTGGGGTTTGGGAGGCTTAGGGTGAAGGGATCACGGTGCTAAGCAGCCGTTTGAAAACCTCAGAGGCAGTGAAATCTGACTTCACGTCTGGGGCAGATTTACTGTGACCTGAAATGGACACAGTCCTTGCCTATCAGTGCATCCCTCCATGTCCCTAGTTAGAGTCGACTTCTTCCGACCTGCTGGCCCAGAAGATGCTCCAGTGACGTGCTAACCTCCTAGGAGATAAGAGCCCCCTTCCTCGAAAGAGGAGAGTGCCTTACGCTAGATTCTCATTTGTCCGAATCCCTCCTGTGCCGTCACTGACGTCTGCCCACCAGACATGCAGCAAACTTCTGCTTCATGCTTGCTTGTTTCCATGCTTGTCGTTGAGATTGAAACCACAGTGGGCAAGCGTGAGAGAACCTGGGTTCTCACTCCCCCCCACCCCGGGGATTAGGAAGAGGGTGAAGTGGAGACATCGTGACCCACTGGTTACCATTGTGGATGCATCAACACAGGTCCCAGAAGGAAGGCCTTAGACTGACGGCCCATGGCCATCAGACATGGCGGCCCTCTTCCCGAACACGCTGGGTGGTCCTCCCAGCTTGACTTTCTATGCCGGGTAGCAAATCACCGCATGTCCAAGGGCCGGCAGCACACACACATTTATTAACTCATGGTTTCTGCAGGGCAGGGATCCTGCCAGGGCTCACTGGGCCCTCTACTTGGGGGTCTTGGATGCTGTCATCGAGCAGCTGGTCGGGCTGTTTCTCTCTGGAGTCTGGGCTCTGCTTGTAAGCTCACACGGTGGTTGACGGAATTCAAAATCCACTTCTTTGTGGTGTTAGAACTGAGGCCACAGCCTTTCGCAGGCTGTTGGCTGGAGGCTACTCTCAAGCCCTAGAAGATGCCCCCTTGCGGTTATGAGTTGAATCATGTCCCCAGATCTCAACCCCCTCCCCCCCAGGAACTGTGACCGGGACCTTACTTGGAAGTAGGCAATTGTGGATGATAAGGTTAAGACGAGGTCATACGTAGGGCGGGCCCTAATCCAGTGACTGTGTCCTTATGGGAAGGGGAAATTTGGACATAGAGACGGACATAAAGTTCGTCTGTGGTTTGGGCGATCCTGCTACGGGAGCCCTGGGGAACAAATATCGCCTGCCATGTGGGCTTCCTCCGTGTGGCTGCTCACCCTCTCAAGTAGGCAAGGGGGTCTTTCTCTCTAGTCTACCAAGATAGGCCTTGCGTAATGTGACCTCATCGGGGGAGGGACCTCCCACCACCTTGGCCGTATTCTGTGGGTTAGAAGCAAGTCGCGGGTCTCCAGGGGAGAGGATTTCACAAACACGGGGCTATCAGGAGCGGCCACTGGGGCTGTTTCTCCCTGGAGACCCAGGAGCACAACAGGCTTTGAGTCGACCTCAACCAATTGCCAGCCTTACCGTCTTTAGCCAGGCGCGGGGTGCGGGGGGAACGAGGAGGGCTGCAGGCAGAGCTTCACAAATGTTGGCGGAGACCAGGTTCTCACATCTGTGGAGAAATAAGGAAAAAAAGAAAAAAAAAAAGTGCAATATCATGGGTTTTGCATTAAACTGGATTTATTTAATTTAAAGAGCTATCTGAGTTCTTGGTATAAAATTGTCCCTCTTTTAAAGATATAATGGTGGGGCGCCTGGGTGGCTCAATGGGTTAAAGCCTCTGCCTTCGGCTCAGGTCATGATCTCAGGGTCCTGGGATCGAGCCCCGCGTCGGGCTCTCTGCTCAGCGGGGAGCCTGCTTCCCCTTCTCTACCTACTTGTGATCTCTCTCTCTCTGTCAAATAAATAAATAAATAAAATCTTAAAAAAAATAAAGAAATAATGGTGACAATAGAGTGCATAGGACATTCTGGAGGGTCTATATTTGGCAAAATAAAAGTTGGGAACTGCAGACCATTTCCCCGAAGTGAAGACTAAGTTGGATTCATCAAGTCTGAGAATCCCTGGTCTGAGGCATGAGATGTTCTCTGAACAAATAGCTCACAGGGGCCACAGAGGGGGCTCACCACGTCTCCGCCATCTGCCCGGAGCCCAGCTAAGTGGGCTGTGACTTGGGACGGGCTGGCCCCCAGCGACAGACGGGGTGCCGCTCTCTCTGTTCCGAGGGCTCCGGCCCGCATCATGTAGCTTCTGTGCATAGTCGATGGGAGAAATGGCCATTTTCTGAGAAGCCATTCTCAAAAATATCATCAGTTGGGTTGTTCTTTGCCCCTTATTCAGAGCGTTTGGGATAAAAGTCAAACTTTGCTTTTCTTGGCAAACCTATCTAGTTTTTCTTCTTTAGACAATGAGAGGCCCCGTGACAGCAAGAGTTGTTTCGCTTTTTGCCTTGGTTTCCAGGAAGCTTAGAGAAAGTTCTCTGTGTTTAATTGCCCCAGTTTTCCAGAGCCGTGCTTGTACTTGACCTGCTGCTGCCTCCCTCACACCCTTGCCCCTTACTCTTTCCGGCTTCTCTCAGTCTTCCAGGCTGGTGCTAGCTCTGTCCTCAAGCCCAAGTCCGCTCAGTCTTCTGGGAGTGTCTGGGGATAAATGGCAGGGAGCTTCTCAGGGTTGCTCTAAGGATTGAGGAGGTTATGTACACGAGACCGTTCCGTAAACAGGGGCTGTGAACACACACACACACACACACACACGCACAGACACCCCAACGTTCAGTGTGGTCTAGCAGTCAAAGGGGGGGGGCTTAAACATAACAGGGGGCGGGCCTTGTGAATTTCCTAGGTGGCACATACTAGGTTTTCATCAGGTTTAACTTGCGGTTCTCAGCAGGTCATGTCATCCATATGGACACACCTTTCCTCTCCGAGTGGACATCAGATTCTCCACTATCTCCATGATGTTCTACCTTCTTGTCCAGACTTGGGTTCCCCCAGAAGTCAAACCCGAGGTGAGGATTCCGGTGTTAAGCAGCCTCTTTGGGAGGCGAGGGAAGGAGGGAGAGGGAGGGCGTGCAGCGGGTTGAATTACGTCTCCCCAAAGGATATATCCACATCCTAATACCCAGTTCCTGCGAGTGTGACCTTATCTCCAAATTAATTAATTTAACTGCAGATTTAATTAGGTTAGCGATCTTGGGATGAGATCGTCCTGGTTTTAGTGTGGGCCCGAAATCCAATGGCAGGTGTCCTTACAGGAAATGGAGGAGGGAGATTTGACACGGACAGACACACGGCAGAAGGCCATGTGACCGTAGAGGCAGAGACTAGAGATGCTGCTGTGAACCAAGGAGCCCCGGGAGTTCCCTGAACCTGGAAGGAGCAGGAGGGGTCTCCCCGAGGGCCTTCAGAGGGACCGTGGCCCTGCCGATACCCACACTCCAGATTCCAGCCTCCAGAAGTGGGAGACAGACTTCCACCGTTCGAAGTCGCCCGTTTGGGGACCTTTGGTGCTGCAGCCGCAGGATGTGCGTAAGGGCATGTGGTGGCCTGTTCCCACCGTGGGGTTGAGCCAGGGGACTCGGCCTTGGGAGCCATCCCGCCCAAGGGGCAGGGGTGAGGGTGCAGCAGTGCTGGTACGCCCCCTCCCATCAGGCCTGAGAGGGGCCTCCAAAGGCTGTTGGGGCGCTGGCATTTCGGGCCTGCTGTTGGAGGGCAGGGGGTGCTTCTGCGGCCGGACGAAGCCCCTGACGGAGGACTGTGCAGGCTGGAGCTGGGTGGGCTGGGGCGCACCCAGTGTCCGGGGCTGGGGTGGGGGGAAGGGCAAGGCAGGGCACTGCAGGGAGGGGGGACGACTCCCCGCCTCCAGCCGCCAGTGTCTGGCCCCAGCCGGCCTCTCTGGCGTCGGCCCGCTGCCCCAGGCCTGCACTCCGCGGAGCCAGCTCTTCCGTGAACCCGGGGCTCTTAGCCCCGTCCCCTCCTGTGCCATCCATCTGACCCTTGAGGGCTCGGCGGCGCCAGCGAGGGTGGGAGCTGACCTCAGGTGAAAGACGGGCCACCCTTGAGCAGCCTGAGCACCGTAGGGGCCAACTTGTCTCTGCCAGGAGGCCCTGGCTGCTCCAGCGTGGGAGGCCCAAGGTCAGGAAGAGCTCGTGACCTTTGGTCCCAGGGTGTCGGGAGGTGCCCCCAGCAGCGGCCATTGCACAGTGTGTGCTTCAGGCAGTGAGCAGGGGAAGGGGAGCGGAGCAAAAGCCCAGGGATCGGTTTCTTGTGGGGACGGTGAGCGGGTGGTCACTGGAAATTTGTGAGCCACCGCCACAGCTGTGGGGCTGACACGGCAGACCTTTACTCTCTCTCCATCTGGAGCCACAGGTCCAAAAGCAAGGTGCCCGCGGCGCCCGGTTCCCCCCTCAGGGCTCTGGGCCACGACCAGTTCCACCCTTGTCCCTGGCCTTCAGGGGGCAGCAGGCCGGCAACCCTTGGTGCTCCTTGGCTCCGGGCGGCTTCC
>CM052811.1:117629970-117680608 GCA_028533885.1 Nasua narica
GGTCCCCCATGGAGCCCCGTAATCTCCTGTGAATGCGCCCGATGGCTGAGCCTCTGGGAGGAAGGAGCCAGGAGGAGACCAAATAGAATGGGCGCCCGCAGCCCCGGGCAGGCATCCGCACCCCTAGGTTTCCCGTCCCGCCGGAACCAGAACCTCCGCCTCAGACTCACCACGTGGGGCAGTCATGTGAATGCCCTGCGGCTGCGGCCTCACCGCCACCGCCACCGCCACCGCCACCGCCACCACCCTCAGCATCTCCCTCTGCCTGCTCCCTCCTATGCTTCCGCTGCAGCAGCAGCCGCGGACTCCCGCGAGGGTTCCTGGGCAGGCCCGGGCGGGCGCGAGTGCGCGTGCGCGGCGTGTGCGTGCAGCGTGTGTGCGTGGCGTGCGTGCGCCTGCGTGGTGTGAGCGGTGGCGATGCTGTTCAGGCCCGCAGCGTGCTGTGGGCTGAGGTCTTGCACACTGTGGAAACGCTGGATTAAACGAGAGAAACGGGATTCTTAATCGCAGAACTTCTCAGAGCCTTTCCTTGCTAACGGGCTCTGTGACTCTCGGAGAGCAATACCGGATACAACGGTTACCAAGGTCACTTGACCGTGGGACCCGCTTTCTGTCGGCGGACTCGCCCGTGTCACATGGTTCTCAGGCCACTCCTCGAGGAGTGGGTCACCGCGCTGTGAGGGAGCGTCTCCTTCCCCTGCGTCGGCCGGTTCTCAGGTAGCTTTGAGACTAGCAAGGGTGGGAGATGGCCAAAGACGGAAGCCCCGAGCCCTCGTGGGTCGGTCGGGTGGCTCCCGATGGCGGGATTCCGGGCGAGACCGCGCAGGAGAGAGTCTTTTTCGGGGATCCGGGCGTCCCCAGGGCTGTGGGGTCTCGATGATCCGAGGCGCCCGTGCGTGTGGCGGCCACGGGAGTGGGTGTGGTGGCTGCGAGAGGCGGGGCCGCGGGAGCCCAGAGGGCCATGCGCCCCCCGCCCCCCATCGCTGTCCTCCGACCCTCGAGAGGAGGGGTGGGGGGACAGGAGTGCGGGGAGACGAGGGAGAACAGAAGTTTCCATTGGTACCGGATGGTTTTGTTTTTTTATCTGTTTGCAAATGTTCAGTGTAATGGTTTGAAACCCAGCCGTGGAGCTGCCGCCGCCCACACACAGAGCTGCAGTGGCACTGAGCTTCAGCAGGCAAACCATATCACCAGCGTCGGCCATTAAACCCGAACCCCCACCAGGGCAGGCTGCACACCTACCCCCCCGGTGTCCCTCTGCCACCCCCCATCGCCCCGGCACCCCCGACACCCACCGCCCTCCACACACACAAATTTTTTTTTTTTTTTTTTTTTTAGTTTCCAGCACTCGGTTTTCTCTAGAGAAGGCATAAAGAGAAGCAAAGGCAGAGATGGGACGAGCAGGGAGAATACTCCTGCCTCATCGGAGCCACCGGTTTTCGGGAGAGCGCGGCAGCCCCCACCTGCCTGTGGACTGAGCACGTGAAGGTGAGAGAGGTCTTTGTGATTTCTTTATGCACCTGGAGGTCTGGGAGGCAAGGCCAGATGAAGGGACCTTAATCATTGAGCCTTGTCTGTTGCCTCCCGAGTGATTATATCAGGCAAGCATGATGGATGCTTCCTTCCAAGCACACGTCGTTATCTCTGACACAAGCCCCCACTCAGGTCCCTGTGAGAGCTTTTGAACCAGGGGGCTTCTGATCCCCCCTCCTCCACCTTCCAGCACAGCCTCCTAAGCCTGAGATATGGAATAAGGTCTGATCCTGCCTCTGGCTTGACCTGTTGATTTCCACCCGAGGCTGCTGACCCTTCTTCCTCTCTGAAGTGAGCACTGACCCATTCTTTTGGGGCCGTATGGAATGGGGCTCCATCCAAGGGGCTTTGGGAAACCTGTTTCCCCAGTGGCCCCAAGCCCAGTCATCAGAAGCAATCAGACCCAGCTGTCCAGCTAATCTGTATGAAATAGGCTTCCTTCCCAGTAGAAATCAACAAAGTTTAAAATAGAAGGGACCGTAATCGGAAACGAAGCTATAGAGTTCTGTGTGTGATGCAACAGGCAGAAACATCCGCATGGAAAATATTAAGTACAAATTACATAGCTCCCAACCATGTGAGCCAGGAAAAGAAATGATTTCCTTGCTTATTAAGCATGTTTGTGGGTCGGAGGGTAGCCAAGTGGGGACATCTCTTCTGGAAGGTTTAAACCTCTCAACAAGAAGGACAGACATAAAAGAAGAACAACAAAGATGGAGGGAGAGAAAAGAGGCCATAATCTAACGTACATGCAAAAGAGAGACAGATACAAAAACCTCCGAATTCTGTGCAGTCAGGGGATGAATCAGTTGGAATAGGTCTATTTTTAGTTTCCAAGATCTGCTGTTACATTTTGCCTGGCATTAATTAGTGTCATAGGCATGTTTCATCCACTGGTTTGGAAGGGCCTTAGCATGTCATTCAAACTGGGAGGGGCTGACCCTCATATAGGGGCGCTCTGTGGTCCTCCAAGTCTGTCTCTGATACACACGTGTCCAGAATGTTCTGCTCTCTGACCTTGCCCTCTCTGGGTGTATCCGTTAATCTCCTGGCTCCAGCCCTTGGATATCTGGCCACTGGCCAGGGGAGAATTATGATTGCTATGCTTTGTTTTTCAAAAAGGAAAGGCTGTACAAGCTGAAATTGAAAAAAAAAAAAAAAAGATGTTGGATCATGGCTTGGATAAACAAAAATGGCTTTGGGGGCAACGCTACCACCACAAAGAAGAGCAAGACCCCCAATCTCCAAATGAGGCTGATTTTGACAAAGTAGATTTCATAACCGAGGAACATATTCCAATGTAATTTAGACAAAGTGTAATATTTTAACAGGAACTAATTATGGGGCTTGGTTGATCGCATGTTGGCTGAAATAGTGTGTGAGGCTAATTACCCTGAAAAAGCCTGTTCATGTTTCAGAGCCGAGGCTGTAAATCTGAAAAGCGGTTTAAATGTAGGAGTTACCATGAGCATGGCCCCTTGCTTGCCGAGGTGATACCAGGACAGCAGCCAGCTTGAGCAAGAGGCAAGAAGGAGAAGTGGAAGGCCGAAAGGTGGTTGAGCTTTTGGGACAACTGTTTCTATACGTTTGCAACAATTATTAGGTTAGTTAAAAACGCGCGAATACATCATGACCCCTAATGAGAAGAGACATGCCTTTTACTCTCATACATTATTCAGAATATTCGCTTGCTGTCCTAGAGTCAGATTGAGTCACTGCTAATTGTTCGGTGCCATTTCTCAAGGCCTATGTATAGTCTTCCTTTAGTTTACAAATCACTTCTGCTTGGCCCATCCAAGACAGGAGCACAGACAACCTCTTCAGAGTAGGCTGGGAGAGTTCCCAGGGCACATGGCTGGCTTCTCTGTTGAGTGGAGAAACAGAATGTGGATGAGCATTGGCCAAATCAGTTTTCAGTCCCAAAGAAGCACTGAGTTTCTGAAGTTCTTGAGAAGAAGGGTCAGAGGGTATGAGTAAGCACTGATTTTGGGTGTCATGCTGTGGAGCCCCACCCATTCTATCCTCCCAGACAGCTGATTCAAGGGTCCTGAGCCTACCAGTCTCAGTTATGTGTGTCTGCCCTCCTGATCACACCATGCTCTGTGAACACTGCTGACCACGTCCTTCACCTGGGTGCCTTTGGCCTAGCACCTTCAGCAGGCACAGTTGGATTATTCTGGGCTGGGAACACCTGTGTTCAGCCATGGCAAGAGGTCACAAAAGGGGAGCTGGTGAATGGTCTCTCTATTGGTAATAAGGATCTCTGGCCCATTTTAGGCCAGCCATGTCTGTGGCCACAGAGGTACAACATGAGTGCCCATCTTAGCGTGTCAGACAAGGCAGGTGGCCTTCAAACTTTTGCCCTGTTTGAGACCTGACCAGAGGTTGCCATTAGAGAATCAAACGAAATCTTCCTCTGGTGCCCAAAGTCCAGAGAGTTCTTTATGTCATGATTCCTTTATGCATAGGGAGGTCTCATATACACGATCAGATGAAGAGATCTTAATTGTTGTGTCCTGTCTTTGTGGGGTTCAGAGTCCCAATTAGAGAAGGGCCTACTTTTGCCTGGTTCTCTGCCAGGGAGAGGCTTTACCTGCATTTCTTTATTCAGTCCTTGCAGTGGCTATATGTCTGCGAGGATGGTGTGCTTTCCATCACTGCTTTAAGAAGGAGGAAGCTGAAAGTTTTACATTTTTAGTGTTTTATCTAAAAATATGAAAAATTGGCATGGCACTCTATAGTATTTCCATTGATCTTACTATAAATTAACACTTTCCTCTAAAAAAAAAAGTCTTGAAAATTGTCACTCCCTAGGGTAATGGACATTGGGGAGGCTATGTGCTATGGCAAATGCTGTGAAATGTGTAAGCCTGATGATTCACAGACATGTACCCTGGGGCAAATAATACATTATATGTTAATAAAAAAAATTGTCACTCCCAGGTGCAGCACATGCTTATTGTAGTGTCACTAGATAGTACTTCCATGACACCCTGCCTGTTCTAGAAGAATAGGAAAAGCTCGAGCTCAGCACATTAGAGGGTCAGACTGTGACGCCCTGAGTACAGAGCCCATGCTCTCCATGCATGTTTCCTGCTCAAGCCTTCTGCATTTGATGGCAACTCCCAGTGGAAGGTGGGACTCCCTGAGTCCTATCCCTTCCTGCTAAGGCCAACCCCCGAGCAGAAACTAGGAATTGGACACATGATCAGCTCTGTGTCTGCAGAGGGTCCCAGTCCACTGGCATGTGGTGGGGAAGTTGGGCAAAGGGCTAGGGGAGAGGAGGCTTTTATCCCATGGGGGACAGGGGCTCTTCAGGGAGCCGCCAGAGGGAGAGCCTCCCTCCCAAGCAGCCCCTGCCCACAGGCCCTCCCTCTTCCTCTCCGACCTGCCATGGGCCTCACATCCTGAGAGGAGCCCTAGAAACGGGCCCTGTTGATGCAAACACACGTACCCTTCGCCACAGGAAATGTGGCCTCACGTTCACAGTGATAACCACCAGGCTCCTCACAGAGACCAAAGAGGAACAGATTTTAGATTTTTAACTAAATTAGGAAACACATGTCCCTCCTGTCCCTCTTTTCCTACCTCCCGTCAGCAGTTCTCAGTTCACCTCCCATGTAACCTCTGCTCTCCCCATCCAACTTCGGAAGCTGGCCATTCAGGAGACGAAGTTCGTGTTCTCTGGGTACAGGTAAACACAGTGAGAAGACAGACCATAACCTCGAGTGCTCGAGTCCCAGGTTAGGGTTGTCGGATAAAGTACAGGACCCGTCGTTAAAATGAAAATTCCAGGTACACAACAGATGGGTTTTTGGTACGTGTCCCAAATGCTGCACCAGACATGCTTATTTTGTTCAGATTTAACTAGGTATCTTGCATCTTTATGTATTTGCTACAGCTAGTAACCACAGCTCAGGGATCCCTCTCCCCCCTTTGAGGCTCAGAAAACATCTGGGCAGAGGGTTGGACCAACTTCTTCACCCAGACATGCTTTCTGGCCCTCAAGAGCAGTAAGGCAGCCGGCTCAGGCACAGCCCAACACTTTCTGTGCAGGAAGATCTCCTTGGGTCTGCCCGGTGGAGGAGTAGGCTGTTACTTGTTGTTAGGAGAGAAACTAAGGCCCAGGGTGGCTTGCCCGGTGCTCCGAGTCAGCTCTTGGCCCCTCTTGCTGCACAGTACTTTCTGGCAGTGGGTGGCAGGCAGCACGGATGCTGAGAAAACCGGGCTTCGGAGAAGCGGTAATAACAGGTTAGCTTGGCAGTGCTCTGTGCAGAGATGGGAAGGCTGTGTCAACACATGCAAATTATATGCAAATACACGTGTCCCCCTCACAGGCTCACTACCTGATGGGACCCCCGTGAGCCCAGCCCCTGCCGCCCTGGCTTTCCAGCAGGGCAAGTGTACCCGGCTGAGCCCTGCTGAGCCCCTGGCGAGGTCCGCGTTCCCGGGGTGCACGTGGGCTGGGACAGGAGGTGTGTGTGTGTGCGTGAGCGAGTGCACACACACGTGCTCTCTCAGCGTGGCTGAGGATGTGAGGGGGCTGGCGTGGAGGTGGACGCGTGAGGCTGGAGGAGCGTGTTGACATGTGCATGACTTGCCACGTCGAGCTGCGCACGCCTGGCAAGCCGCACAGCTCCTGTCTCCTGGGATGACCTCCTGAGGCAGGAGTCAGCCCCTTTCCCTGGGCGTCCTCCCGCTGAGATGGCCGGTCCCGGAGATGAGCGACGAGAACGATCCTAACACTGACGCCACTGTTGACGTTTGCTGAGGCTTGGAGGCTTCCTGTCCTCTGGTGAGCACCTTGTACCTCATCTTCCTCTAGGTGCCTGTGTGGTGACTGTCCCTGCAGGACAGACTGGGGGACACACAGAGGCTTTGGAAGGTAAAGCAACTTGCCCACGACGGGCGAGACACCCAGCCGGGCTCAGCCCCAGGTGCCACCGGCTCTCTCGCTCTGCCGTCCGGACGAGCGAATCACTGCTCACTGAATCCAAGACCACATCTGCACCCCGGCCCTGGGCACGAGCTCCCTGGAGGGGGAGCACTGTCTCGAGAAGTTCTTTATGGAGATTTGCACCGGTAGAACTGAGATAGTCTGGGATTGGTGCCGTCTGTGTCCGTGTGGTTGGCCTCAGACGTCGGTGCCATTTGAACCCCCCCATGCTGGGGGATGGTCTCCAAGATGGGCTCCGAGCACAGGGGGCTCAGAGGGGGAGTGGGCTGCCTCTTGCCCTGTCTCTTGTTAGCTGAGCGAGGGAGCTTGGTCTCACAGCGACGCGTGCTGGTGGGGCCGGTAGCCTGGGTCTGAAGGGCATCTTCGCTGCTGCCTGGCTGAGTGGGTCAAGTCGCCTCACCTTCGTGAGCCTCCTTTTCCTTATCTGTGAAATGGTGTGCACAATGGCTGCCTACCTCACACCACAGCGCGGAGGCGTGGCTGACCTATCGCCCCAGAAGTTTCTGCTCTTTTGAGTCATTGCTGGTGCCACCCCAGGTGCCACAAGGGGCGCAGTGATATGAAATGTGTGGCTCTCACCTTTGGAGGTCCTAGAACTCAGGAAACCAAGCTAAATTCAGTAGGGGGGGAAGTGGGTAAAGCTACCCCCCAAAGTGCCACAGAGTATGTGCTGCTGGGGGGACCACTTTCAGCTGGGGGGACCCTGAGGCCATTGCCGCTGAGGCAGCATTTGGCTCTGTCTTGACGAGCAGTGAGTTGTGGGAGCTCCAGGCTGAGGGAGCGTGAGGGGAGGGTGCGGTGGGGGCAGACTGAGCTGTCCAGTTGGGGCCGATGATTTGTCCATTGACTCACTCATGCAGGGCAGCAGCCTTGGAACCCGTGACAAAGCAGAAGGGTCCCCGGCCCGTGGGGTTTGCGTTATTTAGCCCGTAACAAGTTGTTAGAACTGTGGTGAGTGCAGGCTTCTGGCTTGGTCAGGGAGCGGGGTCCCAGCAGGCTCCCCTGAGAAGCGGGGAGCTGGCTGAGAGCTAAGGGTCAGTGGGGGCAGCAGGGCTGGGATGCAGAAAAAGATGAGGGGTGTGGGGAGGGACTGGGGAGGTGGGGGAGGCCGGTGCCTGTGGGGCATGCAGGCAGAGCCGATCGCCGAGTTCCAGGGGCCGTGGGCACCAAAGGGTTGTCACCAGTGTGAGGCTGCGGGTGTAATCATGTGTTTAGGAGCCATCCCTCTGGCTGTGGCACGGGGGAAGTGCGTCTGTGAGGAGCCCGGGTGAAGGTGGGGAACGGCTTTCGCAGCTGCGGCCAGGTAGTCTGACCCAAATCCTGCTTGGCCACCATTGTCATCCCCAGCCTGCGGAGTGGCTCACAGCCTAGCCCCCGGAGCAGCGCGTCATGCGGACCCTGTTCCTGAGTCCCCCCGCTCCCTCGGCCTTCCCACCACCTTCTTTGAGAGAACACGTGCGTTGGCGGCTAGCCCACACACTCCGAGTTCTTCCCCTTGGAGCCAAATTCTGTGCAACTGGACCCAAGGAGAAAAGGAAGGAGTCCGCAAGATATTAAGCATGCTCCAGACCCACTGACTAACTTTGGAGAAGGTCAGGGTTGATTTCTGTTTGGCTCTCCTCGCTGGGCCAGGCACATCTGCACGGGCTGGACTTCCCGGGGAGCAGAAGGCTTGGCAGGGAGAGCAGATTGCTTCACTGAGAGAGGCCCACAAGGTGAAGAGCTTAATTGTGCTGGATGCTGCCCAGACAGCTTGGGTCTCCCCGCTGCCAAGACCTGATTGGGAGGCTGGACGGACATGTTTGACGGTCCCGAGGGCCCACCAGCACGCCCTGCGAAGGGCAGGTCAGAGGTGGGGTGTCCCTGCAGAGGGACAGGGACTCTGTGGGAAGATGCTTGGGCCAGCATAGCCTCAGAGAGGGACATCCTGCCCTGCTGCTTGATGCTGCAGCGAACTCCTTTGAAAAAGCCATGGGCAGCATTGGCTCTCTCCACACAGCTGGGGGGCCTTGCTCAACAGTTGCTTACCCAGCCCCTGCTGGAGGCTAGGCTAAGAAAGTTAAACTTTTGTCCCTATGGTTGAAGAGTGCGTCGTCTAGGGGGGGAGAGTGATGTGTAAACTGATCATACAGCACACCACGCTGAGTGTGTGAGCAAGGATGTGCCCGGTTCCGAGGGACCCTGGGATGGGAGGAGGTTCCCGCAGCTTGAGCCATTGGGTCATGCCTCATAGAGGGAGGGACAGTTGAATAGCCTGGATCCATTCTTCCCACGCAGGGACAGGGAAACATGCATCCAGAGCGGGGGACTTCTCTGAGGATGCACACGCGCATAGTCCCACCTGTTGGTCCCTCCCTCAGGATGCGTGGCTCACCCCGTCAGAATGGACACCTGTGTGGTCTCGTCTCAGAGCAACTTCATGAGCACCAGATCCAGGATGAAGACAATAAGTGATTTGATAACGCATGCTTCTTTGTTTGGATTTTTTCAGCCCTGGGAGGTAAAACCATGACCCACAGCAGCCCTTGTAAAATTTCTTATCTTTTTCCATTTATCTTCTCTCATGTAGATTCTGTGAAGAATTCCGACCTTTGTTCTGACTCTGCTGTTTCAGTTGCTCTTCCTACCTCCACACATTGTCTGACGCTTCTTAAGAATAAAATTTTCTCCTGTGGCCTAAAAAGCTCTGCATCGTCTGTCATCTGCTCACCATCTAGCCTGTCTTCCAGCTCTCTCCTCTTTGCTATCACCCTGCATGCCCTTAGCCTTCAGCTGGGCTTAACCTGCCAATGGAGAGCTTGCCCCGGGGCCTTTGCACGTAGTAGTCCCTCTGTTGGGAACCCAGTGCCCTCATGTTTCCTCATGGCTGAATCCTTCTTCTGTTTCAGGTCCCTTCCCAGGCATGCTCCTTCTTCCCTTTCCCTTACCCTTCATCAAACCACTGCAGTTTTCTGCTGTCATCACACTCATTTCTGTCTGAGATTACTCCACTCATTGATGTGTTTTCGTAGTTATTGGTGATGTTTCTCACTAGAATGTCAGCCTCATGAGGGCACGGACTTTATCCCCTGATCCTTTGACGTAGGGTTTGGAACCTGGTTGGTACTGAAGCAGTATTTGGTGAATACGTGTACTCATTGAATGCAAATTCCCAGACACCTGGGAGGGATAATGTCTTCTTTTCTTCATTGCTTTTTGGGGGTTAGTATCTGCCTATTTGGACTTTGTCCTTAATTTCTCCCAAATTATCTTGATTATGCATCACATGAAAGAGTAAAGAGTTGTTTAGCGAGGACAAAATTCTCTGAAGACAGTGGGAGGTGAAGGGACAGACTGGACAAGGCTGGGCACACGCACTTGGATGTGTGTCTGCATCTACATGTATGTGCAGGTAACACCATGACAAAAATAGTGGCAGCCAGAGTTTGGCGTTGCAGGGGATGGCGTGGGCTCTGGTGAGAGGTGGGTTCTGGTGCCCCCTCTGTGATCTTTACAGTGAAGAAGAGGCTGATTGGTTTTAGCTCAAGAATCTCACCGGGGATGATTTCCTAGAGGTCCAGATAAAGAGGCTTCTGATGCCTCGGTCTGTGGGGAAGAGTGCCGTGACTAAGTGGTGGGTGCCAGGAGGGGCGGGGACATGTGCACCTGCACTTGATGTTGCTGGGTTACATGGTCCTTGAAGCAGCTTTATCTCTAAATCCAGGAGTCCTCATCTATTGGGAATGCTAAGAGATGGGTTGGGAACCCTGAGTGAAGGGGTGAATTCTCCCACATTGGGAGAATTCTTCATCTTCAGAGGCTGGTCTTGAGAGATGTGCTGTAAAGCTCTCCTGGGGGTAGGAAGTGATGGGCCATCTGAGGAAGGTGTGGATGAGGTGTGTGTTTCCCCTGGTGCTCAACCAAAGCCCCCGAAATTCCCAGCACTTCAGTGCAAGTCCTTCTGGGAGCTAGAGGTCTCTGTGCTGCTGGGAGCATGACTTTGAGGTCACGCCACCTCTTTCCTCTGGTTGTGGATGGGACTCTCGATTTTGGCTTTGGATGGAAATTGGGTGGCTTACAACTCGAGCCCTACTTCCTTCCAAAAAGGCTTTGGGGGAACTTACAGTAAGAACACACCCAGAGGATAGGACAGTGGGAAATAAAGCCAGAACATGAGATCAGAGGCCCCCAAAAGGAAGAGAAAACCAAATCTCCAGGAAGGTCCAGGGTCTCTCAGGCCAGGCCTTGGATTCGAGGAACAATCATCATTTGGTTTCATAAGGACAAAAGGATTCTTGGCTTGGAAAGGCAGCTGGCAGAGGCTAATATACAAATCTGTGTTTTAATCTGTTTATTGAAATGTTTAAACATATTGTTTTTGTGAATACATCCAAAAGACACTGATTAGCCAGTCTCCCAAGCGGTGGGGTGTGGTGGGGTCTTAACCCTGCCATTTTGTTCCCCATCTGGACCAGTGAACTCTTCCCTTTAAAAAAGTGAAAATAAAAAACAAAGTCCTTACATAAGAAACTTTTGAAAGTGTTGGGGTGGGGGGAGAAGCCAGTTTTTCTTATTACAGCTGAAATGCAAGGCTTTTCTTTCTGCTCTAAGAAATTAATCTTCAAAAACTGTGGGTGACGCCAGCAAGATCCCTTCAGGTGCTGGAAATGATTTCATTTTTACGCTCTGTGATTAAAAGTCTGATAGCCAAGTGCTCAAGAGCCACATCACGTCTTCCTAAATAGGGGTACAATTTGTAGGGAAACAAAACGTCCTGCCTTTCCCTCGCTTTTCGTCTGTCACTCAGGCAGCCAGGGGCGATGGTTTGGGGAAATGAACGGCAGCTGGCAATTACGGCAGGAGAACATCGGGTGTAATGGGCCCTGGGAGGCTTTGTACCTTCCCCCGCCGCCGCAATCACAGCCGGTGCGAGGCGGGAGCCGGCTTGATGGAGCCCTCTCCATCAGCGTGATGGGAGCTGTTCCGGGAAGGGTCAGGAAAGGGGGGCATTTATTCCCAAATAGCCTCCGCTGCATGAGGACAGTTTGGGGGAAACTGGCTTATGAGTCACAAGGACATCATCTGAGTGATGTTCTGCCTGGTATCTTTCAAAAGACTCTTTTAAAAAAGCATAATGCTTAGGGAGTTATTTTAATGGACATCACAGAAATAATATGAGGCCCACGTCCATTCGTATTATTATAGTAATGATACTGTTTGGGACACATTAAGTGGTAAAAGCAAGTCAATTTGAAGAAATCTGTAACTATAAATAAAGGTGCCACACAGCTTGGTGCTGAGGCACGCTGCGGTCCAGCCCCTTCCCGTCAAAGCCCCCCCGAAGGGAAGGGCGTGGGTCCACGTCCCCCAGAAAGCCAGTCAGAAAGTTCTGGCCAGGGCTGGGATGAGGCCGCCAGCCCAGCGCCCCTTCCACAGTCCCACAGCGCCTCTCTCCTCTGCGGAAGGAAGGAAGGAGGTGGGGGAGAGGGAAACTCTCGGTGGGAATCAAGTTTCCATTTCAATTATTCAGCTGATCCTTGACCCCCATTACCATGGATAATCAAAAACTGGCTGGATGCATCATGTTTTAAATAAAAACATTGTTTAAGTGGCCCCGAGGACGTGCAGACAGATAATTGCATGGGGCACTCGCGCAATTACCCTTCGGGGGGGCCCTTTTCTATCTGGACAAAAATGAGTATAGCAGCCGTCAGCGCGAGGTCACACATCTGTGGAGTGCTCCTTTCTGAAGGGGCTCGACAGGTACACCTCATTTCCCAGCCCACATGGATTGTGATTACAAAGCTCTTCTGACAGTGAGGACAGCGTGCAGAGAACGTGGAGGGGATCTGAACCCCCAGACGACTGGGCTTGAATGCAAATCCAAGGACACATGTCCCCAAGGCAACTCGTTGTAGAGCCCCAGAGCTTGCTGTCCCACCCCCCCCCCGCCCCCGGAGAGGCCAGCCCGGCCTCCACATCAGGCGGGTCCCGCCTGGTTTGTGTGTTTGTAAGGCTCTTGGTGCAGGGTCTGGGTCTGTCCCAGGGAGCGAGGGATTTGATAGGGCTCGTCCTTCAGCAGAGGCTGCCCGAGGGCCCCCTCTGTGCCCGGCCCCGTGCGGGCTGTGCAGCCGGGCGTGTGCGAGGGCTCGGCAGAGAGGAGGCGCTGGCGACACACGAGGCATGTGGCCCGAGAAGGGCTGCATGTGCTGAACAGGAGACGGGCTGTGTGTGTGCGTCTTGGGAGAGTCCGCAGAGAGGAAGGGGTGGCATCTGTCTTGCTCGGCCTTGTGCGGCCTTGGTCACCCAAACAGACATTCATTTATTTGGTTCATACTTTGGGGACTGTGACACGGTACTAGGTAGGTTCTATTCTAGGCCCATTCAGGGCTTTGTAGAGGGCCAGCGGAGGTGGGGCCGAGAAAGGCAGGCGGCAGGATGTGGGGAGAAGGGCAGCACTGGGGGACCAGTCTGGCAGTTGCTATCGACTTGACTCAGGAGGCAGTGGGAATGACTTCTTTGTGCTCTGCTTGCCGGCAAGGCTGGGCCAGTCACTGCCCCGGCAGTCCGGGGTGGCGGGGGGCCAGCTACAGCCAGCGCCTCTCCCTTCCTCTTTCAGCGGTGCGATGGCACACTCAGGGACTGGGGAAGGTCCTGAGACTGAACCCCAGAGGCAGGAGATCATTCTGCTTCTAGCTGCGGGTTCTCAGTAGGAATGTGTGTGTGTGATTCTTCCCGCCCGGTCTCGCTGGGACTCCGGGATCTCCGGCGTCTCCTCCTGGTTCTGCTGCTGCTTGTGGCTGCGCAAGCTAGCTCTTTCTCAGGAATACTCATGGAAGACTGGTGTTGCCACATGAAACTTGCTCCTGGCAGGGGAGTGATCTTTTCTGTTTCCTTGGGAAAAAAAGGCTGGAGAAAGAAAGTTCACCATTCTTTGGAAATTATGTTTCTTTTCTTTTTTTTGGTGACCATTGCCATTGCCAAGCTCATCAGCTATCTGCGCCCGCTCTGGAGAGCTAGGTCGTGGTGCTCAAGAACCTGACCTGGGAGTGATTATCGCTCCATTGAGGCAGGGATCGCACACCATGAAATTCATCCTCCGAAAGTGCACAGTTGAGTGGTTTTTAATCTAGTCACACAGTTAGTTGTGCAGTCACCACTATGATCTAGTTCCAGAACATTTCCAGCACCTCCGGATAAACCTCGTACCCATTAGTAGCCCCTCCCCCCACTCTCCCAGCGCCTGGCCGCCACGAATCCACTTTCTGTCTCTGTGGGGTTGCCTGCTCTAGATTCTCACTGGGGATGGAGCCCACAGCATGGGTCCTTGTGTGTCTGGCTTCTCTCACTTAGCATGACGTTTGCGAGGGGCATCCGTGTGATAGCAGGTGTCAGGACTTCATTTCTTCTCTGTTGCCTAATGATGGTCTGTCTGTTGTACGGATATCTGGATATTTATCAGTTCATTGTTGATGTGTTTATTTTCAATCAACTCCGAAAGGTGTTTTTTTTTTCCCTGTTACTGTTTTTAATCAGTGTTTTAGCTCTTGTACAGGAAACCTCTTTGTTAATTTATCTCTTACTTTTTTTAAAAGATTTTATTTATTTATTTGAGAGAGAGAATGAGAGAGAGCATGAGAGGGGAGAAGATCAGAGGGAGAAGCAGACTCCCCATGGAGCTGGGAGCCCGATGTGGGACTCAATCCCGGGACTCCGGGATCATGACCTGAGCCGGAGGCAGTTACTTAACCAACTGAGCCACTCAGGTGCCCCGTTAATTTATCTTAATGAAGAGTGTTCAGACTGTACCTTCGGAGAAAAAAGGCAAATCAAAGTCGTTTTAGGATATAGAGACAAATTTGTCCTTTTTAGCCAAGCCTGGGGATACATCTGGGCCAGGCCCCTCAGCAAATGGGGGTGGCAGTGCCCCAGGGATCCTCACCCCTTTCTGCTTTGGTCCCGCCTTTCCAAAGTACGCAGGCTGTTGGGGTCCTCCCTGATGACCGGCAAGGCCCTTGTCTTCACCATGAGAGCTTGGATGTCTTGTTGGCTTGGGCCGGCATCCCCCGTGCTTCCCTCATTCACGGCCACCCATGGCTCTCTCCCTGTTGGGGCAGTGGAACACATGGAAGTCTTTGGCCTTCTTGAACTTTCTGGCCTTCCCAGCTTGCCTCTTGCTACCGCTTCTGCCTATCAGACTCTTCCACATCTGGCAGTGCCTGGCTCATCTGTCATTTCCTCCAAGAAGGCTCCCAAAACCTTCTTCTGGGCTCTGGAAAAGTTTTGTTTGTATGTGTGTTGTGGCCAGGGGCGTTTCTGACAATATTTAATGACAGAAGAGGTGCAAGCACCAACAAATCAGACCAGATGGTGTCGGAACCAGGCAGGTATTTACTGCTGGCTGCGGGGTTCTGGGGATGTCCGGGGGGCTTGGAGGGGAGGGGACACTGAGGTGTGGCTTTGCCACACATGCCAACTAAGTTCCATCTTGCACGGACTGGTTGTGTTAGAGCTGGCTCTGCATTAGTCACTTTCCCATTTTCAGCTGCATGCTCCCTGTGGCCTCTGGCACGGCCAGTTGAGGTGCCTGTTCACTGATGCTTGGGGGACGGGAAGTGGAAGCCTCGTAAATCTGCACCATTTGGTTCTTCCAAAGCCTAGATCGCTCAGCCAGAGGAAATTCGCCCCCAAACCCAACCTAGCTGAACCCGAGTCTTAGATACTTGACCAGCTGGACATTACTGATGGCAAAGTGGGGCAAGGAAGCCTCCATCTTCCAGTGGAAACTGGCACATTCAGAGCAACGAGACACTGGCCTAAAGAAGTTAATTTGCCCCCAGTCCGCATGGCCAGAGTTGCATCTGGTCAACCTGGTCTGTCTTGAATGCACTTCTTTCCAGTACACACCCGATTTTGCTCTCAGTCTCCACCCCTTAGAACAGCTGTATTTTCATCCTCCGTCGCTGTCATGTTTGCTCCTTCCAATGTTGTGGGGCGAGAGGGGAACTCAGCATGGGTGCACAACTTTAGGGACACCCAAAATTATAGTCATCAGGATCATAGTTCACTGCAGAGTGTTACAAATAAAAATGAATGCAAACAGTTCCAGGGTGAACAAAATATCAAAGTTGTAAGTGGAGATAGCAGCATAGAGATGCTTGTGAGGTTTCCCGCCATCATCGCCTGCAGTGGAAATGCTCATTCTGGGCCCTTGGGAGGCTGTGCAGATGCTCTTTCCAGCCCCACAGCCAGAAGGAGGACCACCCTGGCTCTGCTTCTTACCCGCCTGCCCGGAAAAACCTCCCCTGTGGTGCAGGGGGCCACAAAACCTCATTTCCAGGGGGCAGGCTCTGTTTATGGGTTGTTAGATCAATAGTCACAATTACTAGATGCGAGCTGTCGCTCTATTTTTTCCCCCATCTGTGTCTGTCTCTTCCTGTTTTCTAAGGGCTGCTACTGTGACATTAATGTATAGAAAATAATGTACTTCCTATTTCTGAGCCAGTCCGGGTTTCGTCTCTGCTCGAGTCTCCTCCATGCTGCTCAGAATGGTGCTTTTCTAGGTAAACACAGAGTTGACTCAAAGGCCAGGCGATGGGGGAACCCTCCTCTTTTGCTTTATTTTCTAAGATGCAGGGAGCATCTCTCTATGCTTTGAGATGCTACCTGCAGAGTGGGGATGGTGGAAGATGCTTCAGACACCTTCTCAGCAAAGAGTCGCAAACTCCCTGAACGGAGTGGGAGGAGGGTGCGCGAGCCCCCTCTGTCCTGGGGGGCCAGCCCACAGGTCTCTCTGGGAACTATGGCTGTCTTCTCAGTTTGTGACCAGGTCACTTGTGTTTGAGTTGGAGCATCATTGGCTGAAAATCATCACGCTTCATAAAGGTATGTAACATGTCCCATGAGATAAGCATATAGAAGATGTCAGCTTAAAAAAAAAACAAACACTTTTTTTACCCTGTGTTCTTAATGATATATTTATCTTCAAGCAAGCAGTTAAAAAGAAATACCACGTAAAACTGGATCTGACCCAGTTCAGTAATTCTCTTGTGTGCTTAACAACACTGTTGCTTTTGTCAAAATATTTACTGCAGTTCGTAATGGTTGTCAGAAACCAGGTCTACAGTCCATGTTTGAGTAAACATAAAAACAAGCTATAGGAAATTTGTGGCTTTGTAAGCAGTTTTTTCCAGTGATAGACCTAATTAAAACGAAGGTGTGAATTGTTTAGAAATATTAGTTATGTTAGCCCAAGAGTTTGCAAAACTAAACATACAGTAGAGTCTAAAAAGGTATTTGATACAGATCCTATTTATAGCACTTCTACTGATCACCCAAGGGTAGCATTTTTCAGTGAGATTTATAAGGGACCATGGACCCTGGACCACGTATTTACACACATACTTGGCTTCCCAGTGTCCAAAATAGCTGAGAGCTGCAGGGTCTGTCAGATAAGCCATGGAGCCATGCTCTGAGAGGTGACGTGCCTCTCTGTTCCCGCAGCAAATCTTTCTGTAAGAATGAAACCAGAGATGTTATCTGCCAAAATGCAGCGGGCGACAGGATGCGAGCTAGAAAAATGATAGCGTCGGCTGGCTGGGAAAAGCAGAATCAACGTCAGGGCCAGTTTAAAATAATGTGCCTAATTCTACTGCCCAAGATAAGAGCAGGCATTTTGGACTATAAGGCTAATGTCAGAGTGAGTGCGGAGGTCCTGCAGCCATCTTGGGGACTGTGGGAAGATCCTGGGAACCCAGGGGTTGAAGATGACCTTCCACAGTTGCACTTCGGCTGAGAAGTTGGGGGAGGGGTACGGTCACGGAGGAGGAGATCCATGTGATCAGGGTCATCCAGAAGAACCTTAAATGATCACTGTGTGGTGGCCTATGGGAAATGAAGCCACGACAAAATGCAAATGGGTACCGGGCAGAGACTTTTCTCCTGGTAGAAATTGTAAACTAAACCAAGCTTGCGGAAGGGAGGTGGGGGAGTTCTGTTTGATTAAGAGGGAAAACCCTGACACGTGGAGTGTCTGGTGCGCACACACCAGTCACATCTACCGTGTTTCCAGTTTTCTGAAAAAGTGGACATGAACCCCACTTCTTATATCAGGAACGCTTGGCCTGGAGACGTTGGGTGGCTTATTCAAAGTCACCGGGTTTGTTGGTAGCAGCGGACTCAAAGGCAGGTGTCGTCTCTGGAGTCTGGGAATTCCAGCACCCACGCGGCCCTTCTGGGTGTGGCGCTGCAGTGGTGGCCGCGTGGCCCCGGGATGGCTGCCTGGGGGAGGGTGTGCAGGGCCCGTTTGGAACATCAAGAGGTAGCCTTTGCTTTGCTTTGGCTTGCAACCAAGTGAGCACGGTCTTTGCAGACCTTCATTACTTTAGCTGTGGTTTCCTGATGACCACTTGGTAGTCACAGCCGTGGCGGAGCTTTTCCGTATATGGTAGTGATGGCCTATGTCCTTGGAATATAAGAATACATAAAGAAAAGGGATTGGTACAAAGAAGACCATGTCCAGGAAAATGATGCACGTCGAGTCCATTTCTCTAAAGGGAGCCTTGTGGCACTCCAGGCTAGGGACATGGTTTTAGTTTAGGGAAACTATAGGTACTGCATTAAATACATTTTTTAAAAAAAGATTTTATTTCTTTGAGAGAAAGAGAGAGCATGAGAGGGTAGAGGGTCAGAGGGAGAAGCAGACTCCCCACTGAGCCGGGAGCCCAATGTGGGACTCAGTCCTGGGAGTTCAGGATCATGGCTTGAGCTGAAGGCAGTCGCTTAACCAACTGTGCCACCCGGGCACCCTGCATTAAATACATTGACTCACACACTGGAAAGGTGGTTCCTATTTCAGTTATTTATTTATTTATTTGATTTATTTACTATTTATTATTTTAATAAATTAGCCTTTTGCGATAATTACAGATTTGCATGTGGTTGTAAGAAATAATCCAGAAAGATCCCTTGTAGCTTTTATCCAGTTTCCCCCGGTGGTAATGTCTTGCAGGTCACAACTCGGATATTGACGTTGGGATGGCCAAGTTGCTGATCATTTCCATCCTCACAAGTATCCCTCCCTCATGGTCACGTTCACTTTTCTCCTGCCCTCCTCCTCTTAACTCTTAGTAACCACCAATGTATCCTCCAGTTCTAGAATTTGTCACTTCAGGAATGTTGGTTATGTGGATAGAATCACACAGCGCATAGTCTTTAGGGGTTGACTTTCCTTGCTCAGCACAATTCCCTGGAGACTCATCCCGGTTGTTCTCCATATCAGTTCAGCCCTTCTTATTGCTGAGTAGTATTCTATAAGGTGGATGTACCACAGTCGGTTTAAACATTCGTCTGTTGAAGGACATCTGGGCTGATTCTAGTTTTTTGCTTTTATAAATAAAGCTACTATGAACATTTGTACGCAGGCTTTTGTGTGGACAGAACCTTTCCTTTCTCTGGGATAAATGCCCAGGAATGCAATCCCTGGATTGAGCAGGAGTTGTATGTTTAGGTTTTTTTTTTTTTTGAAATTACCCAACTCTTTTCCAGAATGGCTGTGCTACTCCACACTCATATCATCTATGTTTCTAGTGAATGTACATCCTGCCCAGTGTTTAGTGGTGTCACTGTGTTTTGTTTTTGCCATTCTGATATGTGGGCAGTGAAATCTCACTGTGGCTTTAATTTGCATTTCTCTGATGGCTAATAATGTTGAACAGCTCATGAGCTTGTCAGTCTGTAGGTACTCTTTTCCCTGTCTTATAAATAGGGGCTTTCACAGAGCAAGGATTTTTCATCTTCAGCTCAGGTCTAAAAAGTTTTTTTTTTTTTTTTTTTGAGACAGCATGAACAGGAGGAGGGACAGAGAGAGAGGGAGAAGCAGACTCCCTGCTGAGCAGGGCATCCAATGTGGGGCTGGATCCCAGGAGTCAGGGATCATGACCTGAGCCAAAGGCAGACGCTTAACCAACTGAACCATGCAGGGGCCCCTGAAAACTCTTTCCTATGCCCTAGATCCTGAAGATTTTCTCCAGTGTTTTTTTTCTAGAGCTTTGTGGTTTTACATTTTACGTTCAAGCCTGTTTCACATTTTGAGTTAATTTTTGTCTATATAAGGTATGAAGTTGAGGCTGACTTTATTTTTTGTACCTATGCATGTCAGTTGCTGAAAAAGTTACATATTCTTTCCATTGAATTGCCTTTGAACCTTTGTTCACAATCAGTAGGGTGTATTCGTGTGGGTCTAATTCTGTTGTTTAAGAAAGTTCTGTTCTGTTAATCCACGTGTCTATTCCTCTGTGAACGCGACACAGTCTTGATTCTGTGGCTGTGTAATACATTTTCAAATCACGTAGACTGATTTGATTCTTTCCATTTTATTACCCTTTTTCAAAACTGAGTTATTCCAGTTCTTTTGTCTTTCTGTATAAATTTTTCGAATAGTCTTGTCGATGCCCATAAAAAGTCTTCCTGGGATTTTGATAGGAACGGACTTGAGCCTGCGTGTCAGTCTGGTGAGAATGAACATCTTAACTAAGGTCAGTGTTCCAATCTGTGGACACGATGTCTTCTTCTTCAGTTAGACCTTCTTTGAGTTCTTCCATTAGTGCCTTGCACTTTTCAGCAGATAGGTCCTGTACAGGTTTCATTAGATTTATGCCTAAGTATTTCAATTTTTTGAGTGATTGTAAATGGCATTGTATTTTAAGCTTTGGTTTCCAGTTGTTCATTGCTAGTTATGAAAGTAGAATTGACTTTTATATGTGGAACTTGTATCATGTGACTTTGATGAATTTATTAGTTCTAGGAATGTTTTTTTGTAGATTTCTTGGAATTTTCTACATAGACAAAAAGGGACAGTTTTATTTCTTCCTTTCCTATCCATATGTCTTTCATTTCCTTTTTTGCTTTATCGCACTGGCTGGAACTTCCAGTACTGTGTTGAATGAGAGTGATAAGAGAGGCATCTTTGTCTTGTTCCTTATCGTAAGGAGGAGGTGTTTCAGCTTTTTGCCATCAAGTGTAATATCAGCTGTAGATGTTTTGTAGATGCTCCTCGTCAAGTTGAGAAGCTTTCTCTCTGTTTCTATGTTCTGAGATTTTATCACCTACAGGTTTTGACTTTCATTGAAGGTTTTTTCTACATCAATTGGCGTGATCATGTGATTTTCTTCCTTTACTCTGGTAACGTGGTGGATCCTGTTGATACATCCTCGGAACCCTTGGCTGTGGTGTATAGTTCTTTTTCTATTGCAGAGTCTGTTTGTTGATATTTTTGTAAAGGACTGCGCCGCCTCTATACCCATGAGGGTGCTGCTCCGTCGTCTGTTGTTTTGTGGTGTGGCTTTGGTATCGGGAGAACGAGTAGGTTCGTAAAATCAGGTAGGGAGTCTTCTCTCCTCTTTTCTGCAAGAGGTTGGATAGAATTGGTGTTGATTCTTTTTTTAAACATTACGTAGGATTCTTCAATGAAACCATCAGGGCCTGGAGACTTTTTTTTTTGGGAGTTTTAAAATTACAAATTCAGACTACTTAAGAGTGCTATACAAATGATCTCTTTCATATTTGGCGACTTGTGGTACTTTGTGCTTTTTGAGGAGTTTGTCCATTTTACCTAGGTTATCAAATTTATCTGAGTATCACGTTTATTCACAGAATGCCCTTTTTATCCATTTGATATTCACAGGGTCTATAGTGATATCCCTGCTTCTTTCCTGGTACTGCTAATGCATGTCTTCTCTCATTTTCCCTTTCTCAATATTTGTAGAGATTCTGAAGATCAATTTTATTGATCTTCTGGAAGAACAAGCTTTTTCTTTCATTGACTTTATTATTTTTCTCTTCCAACTTTATTGGTTGCTTTCCTTTTCCTTATTATCTCTTTCCTTCTGCTTGCTTTGGGTTTATGATGCTTTTCTTTCACTAGGTTCTTGAAGTAGGAGCTTAGATTATTGCTTTGTGGCTCTCTTGTCTACTACATGCCTTTAGTGCTCTGCATTTCCCTCTGATCACTGTGTTAGGTGCACCCCACAAATGCTGAGATGTTGCATTTTCATTGTCATTCATTCCGTGTGTGTTGTTGTTGCTTTTGCTACCGTTGACGCTTGGTCTTTAAACACGTGGGTTACTTAGTGGCATGCTGGGTCATTCCACATGTTTGGAGATTTTCCTGTTACCTTTCTGGTATTGATGTCCAGTTTGATTTTATTCTGAGCATAGAACACACTCTGTATGATTTCAGTTCTTACTAAGATATGTGTTACGGCGTGGGAGATGATGGTCTTTCCTGCTCTGGCATTCTGGGTCCTGGCAGGAAGTAGAAATTACACAGGTTAAACAAGAGAAGGTTAAAACAAGAAGTAATACCTTTGTTGAGAGTGACTATAAGATGTAGGGAAACTTTATAGGGTACTTAAGGATTGAGAGGAAGGACAAACTTGGAAGAGGTTCCTACCTCATTGGAGAGGCTGTGGCTTGGCTCTCAAACAGCAGAGAAACTGGCTGATTTAGCCAGACTGGGGCTTGCCTAGAGTTGCTGGGTGAACGATCGGCCCCATTCCAGAGTGTAGGCCGTCAGCAGCTGACGGGCAGTAGGAGACATGGGTGTACACTGGGAATCTGGACGCCAGTGGGGACAAAGGCTTTTGGAGCTAATGGGCTGCATGGGTGGGAGGTGGAGTGGTTCTCTGCGGACGCCCCAGCCACAGGTGGGCTGTGCACAGGATATAGAAGGAGCTACACAGCCATGTGACTCTCTGGCCATAGGCGGGCTTCGGTTTCCGTGTGTGGGTGGCAGACAGCTTAGTGTCAGGCCGAGGCTGCAGGATTGCGGGGAGTATGTCTGGGGGCTTTGGCAGGGGCAGGCCCCAGCAGATGTCCTTGCACCCACACCGCTAACCCTGTCCTTGGCCCCTGCTAAAAATTGCAGGAAGCTTCTCCTTCCTGGAAAGTCCCTAACATTGTGCCCTCTTTAAAATCTTAAAGGAAAAAAAAAAGAAAATAAACCTTAAAGGAATTGCGGTGTTTATCGTATAGGATATGTCGAAGGGTGCATGTGGCGCTGACAGGCAGTAAATTAATCACTGACACAGCCTGTTCCTGTGGCCACTCGGCTTCCATGTACGTATTGGGACTTCCCTAACACAGTGAAACAAGTCTGTGTTTCTGCCTAACAAGATACATCTTTCCTTCCTACAATTGAAGTTTTAACGCTTTCAAAATAAGAACAGTCATTATATCCGTCACAGTCTATGTTAATTAATACTCAAATTCAGTCAAGGGCTTCCTGAATGTTCTCTTTCCTAAAGACCAAGTTGTAAAGTTAACTTCCAATAATAACGCATGCGTACCGTCTAAAAGTATGAAGAGGAGAAAGAAGTAGAGGATGATTACTGTATGCAGAGACTCATCAGTACAGCGTGCATAGAGATCACACATAAAGCTCTTCTAGTCCTCGTTTCTGCAGTTGGCCGTGAAGTTGTGGTCCATTCCAGAGTTGCCTTGCCCTCAGGGCAGGACCTCAGCTGCTCTTGTTCTTTACCCGTGGATTATATACTATTCCCTGAAAAAGTTCAAGGGTTTACTTTTTCCTCTAGCTACCATCACTCTAGTATGCGGCTGAAGGTCCCTCTAGGGAAGGCTAAAAGGAAGATCGACAGTGTGTCTTTGTGGCAGTAGCACGGGGTCCTATTTCAGGGACCTAGCACCCCTGTCACTCAGGGGCCTCTGGCCTGTGAACTGATTTAGGTCTGAAAACTGGGCGAAAGGCCATGACTGTCCATCTGGTGACTTGAGTCAGGTGGTTGTTTACCACCGCACTTAGACTGTTTCTTGCCGTGTATACCAAGCAGGCTGACTACCTTTTTCGCTCTTTTTTTTTTTTTGAGATTTTATTTATTTGACAGAGAGATAGCGAGAGAGCATAGGCAGGTAGAGCGGCAGGCAGAGGGAGAGGGAAAAGCAGGCTCTCTGCTGAGCAGGGAGCCCGGCACAGGGCTGGGATCGTGACCTGAGCCAAAGGCGGATACTTAACCGACTGAGCCACCCAGGTGCCCCTCCCTTTTTCGCTCTTAGGGACACCGGGATTAGGCAGCCACTGCTAAAGATCTCTGAGGCCCAAAGAATTTTGGTTACTGACATGTCCCTACTGTTGTGTGGTTGATATGCCTACTTTGCCTTTGACAGTTAGGTGCTGCCACTTGGCCTCTGCTGCACTGGGATTCAGATACCACATTGAAATCAAGGAGCCTGTCCCAAGGGTGGCATGCCCTACAGTCGTGCTGGGCTTGAAAAACAGCAATCACAGAGGTTTTCAGAGACGCGAGTGGCCCCTCACTACTGTATTTCTCAATGTCCTGAGAATCTGTTCCCACATATATATTCCCCATGCTTCTGCGACTATGTGTTAGCAAAGGCCTCCAGCTCTTTGGGTGGATAAGCTGTTTCCTCCGGGGTCACAGTGTGTACCTGTCCGTGCAATCATACTGAGATTTGGTTCTTGTTAGGGGTCTTCTGGCAGCAGGGGGTGGTTAGGGTGGGTTCAGAGAAGAAGGAGCAGCCCCTTTCAAGGTGTCTGCCCCAAATGAGGGTATCACAGGGCTTTTGAGCTGACAGAGACAGGTCTTGGACATTAGAGGGGAATCTGTTGCTGCTGCTGAGAGGAACTCAGGATGACCCAGACGTCAACATTGTCAATTTCTTGATGTCCAATAAGATGTCCTTATTCCACGTTTCAAGAATCTCATTTTTCCCCCATTAATGACCCAATTTTCACATGAGAAACTTGGTAAGACTGTGAGTTTAGCTGCCATTTTAATTCAGCAACTTGCACCATTACATTTTGTGTTTGATTTTCAGCAATGTCAGCCCTGCGGCTACAAGAAAGAAGAGATTCTTTTAGGGCTGTCGTGGAGGCTGTCTGCTTCTCAGACCATGACTTGAGGTGGGAGTTAACAGACACGAACTTGCCGTTTTCTCTCCGTAAGCACTCAGGGGGCACTTAGAAACATTCATCCCACAACACAGCCCTTGTCGTCGTCATTACTGCCACATGGCAAGAGCAGAAGGCACTTGAGCTCCCAAGGCACGTGCTCTGGTGAGCACGTTATCACCGTCAACCGCAGATGATAGCTTGATTGATCGTGATGCCACCACACGTCAGGGGTTACAAGCAGCACATTTCTCATTGGCAAGGAGCTCAGCATCACACTCAAGTCCAGGGGCGTGACCAGATCAGTCCCTAGATCCCATCTTTAGGGATCTGTGTCCTGGGACCACTTCTAGAATTCTGTGGTAGTCTGTGTCTACTCAGGAGACAGAAACCACAGTAGTTGCCACTCTAGAAGTTCAACATAAGAACAATGAACTGTAATAAAAGACCAACTCTAAGATACAAGGCAAGTCTCTGTGGTACCCTAGGGTAGAGATTATCCAAGAAAGGGCATACTTGGAAGGGGTTCAGACCTCACTGGAGAAACGGTGGTTTGGCCACTGAACAGCAGAGAAGTTGAGCGGGTTAACCAGACGGGAGCTTGTCTGGAGTTGCTGCGTAAACAGTGGGTAAATGCCCCGGAGTGCAGGCAGGAAGCAGGAGATGTGGGTGTGCACTGGGAGTTTGGACACCAGAAGGGACAGCTCTTAGGAGCTCGTGGGCTGTGTGGAGGAGAGTAGGTCTTGCTGAGGGAGCAGCCACTTTGTGTAGACTGCCAGCCACAGATGGGCCATGCTCTGACTCCTGGGGCCCTAGTTTCTCTGTCAAGAAGGCTACAGACACATCATCTCTGGTCTGGTCTTAGGCTGTACACTTGCAGAGAGACAACATTTGTGGCCCATGGTTTAGGCAGACTCCATCAGATATCCCCATACTGAGTACGGACTTGCTCTCTGTATGACATTGTGGACGTGTAGTTCAGCAGAGTCCCCTGGTGTCATTATTTTACCATTGGGAATGAAGTGTACCAATTTTATCTCCATGTACCCTCCCCCGTTTATGACTATCTTAAATATTCAACATGCATTTAGAACCATGTCAGACAGTGTTATTTTTGTTTCAACCATCAATCGTCATTTAAAGAGTTCTAAAGGAAATTTAGAATTTACCTATATTTTTATAGGTATGCTAATATTAACTGTATTTACCTATAGTTTTACTCTGTTATTCTTTTTCCTTCTTGATGTTCCAAGTTTCCTTCTTTTATTATTTCTCTTCTGTTTAGAGAACTTCCTTTAGCTGTTCCTTTAGGGTGGGTCTGCTGGTGACAGATTCTCCTGGTTCTCTTTTATTTGATAATGTTTCTTTTTTTTTTTTTTAAAGGTTTTATTTATTTGACAGAGAGAGAGATCACAAGTAGGCAGAGAGGCAGGCGGGGGCAGGGGGAAGCAGGCTCCCTGCTGAGCAGAGAGCCCGAAGCGGGGCTCGATCCCAGGACCCTGAGATCATGACCTGAGCCAAAGGCAGAGGCTTTAACCCACTGAGCCACCCGGGTGCCTCTATTTGATAATGTTTGGATTTCCCCTTCATTCAAGGAGGATATTGTTTTCTGGATGTAGAATTTGGGTTGACAGTTCTTTTATTTCAACCCTTTCAAAAAGTACCATTTCCTTCTGGCCTCCCACGTTTCTGATGAGAAATTTGCTGTCATTAGAATGGTATTTCCCTTGGGGCACCTGTTGTTCTTTTTTTTATTTTTTTGGCTGAAACTTTCTATTTTTTAATTTGTTTCAAGCATGTTCATAAGTGTTCATTGAAACATTTTTATGATAGCTGCTCTAAAATCTTTGTCAGATGATTCCAGCATTTCTTGCATCTTGGTGTTAGCAACTATGGATTTTTTTTTTCAGTTACTTTCTTCCTGTTTCTTGGTATGACAAATGAGTTTTGATTGAAATGTAGACTCTTTTGGTGCGGTGTTATGAGAGCCTGGATTGCTTAAACCTTCTGTTTTAGCTGGTTTTCTTTGGTACTGCTCAGCAGAAGAAGCAGGTGGAGAGAAGGCCAGGTTGCTCACTCCCTCTCAACGCCCAAGGAGGAGCTTCTCTCTAGTCCTTGGGGAGAGTGGTAGTTTGGCTACCTACTGGGCCATCACTGATATCTCCCTGGGAGATAGCAGTGCCTGGAAAACATAGGCCACCTTATTATTACTCCCCACAGGGCTTCCACTGCCACTGTGGGCAGGGGTGGCCTCCTTGCTATTAGGCAGTGGTGAATGTCCTGATCTCCCCGCTTGGGTTTCCTCAGACCCCACCCAGCAGGTGGGGAAAGTCAATAAACACACTGTGGCACACCACATACTGGAATACTACCCAGCAATAACAAGGATGAACTAATGAAAGATGCAGCAAGCTGGATGCATCTCCGAGGCATTATGGGGAGCGAAAGAAGTCCCACTAGAAAAGTTACTAGAAAAATAGAAATTCCATTTATATCACATCTGGAAAAGGCAAAACAGTAGGGGCAGAAATAGATGTGTGGTTGACAGGCTGGGGGAGTTTGGGAAGGGGCTGGTCAGAACAGGTGTGGGGTAACGGGGAGGAGGAGGGTGTATTCTTCTGTGTCTCTGTTCTCTTGGTGGCTACACAGCTGTGTCTGCTTATCAAAATTCATAAAGTCATATACTAACAGGTAAACAGTACCATGTGTAAATTGTAGCTTAATTGAAAAAGTTTGGTGCAGGCTGGGACTGCCAAAAGATGGAGAAGTTTGAGGAGTACCATCGCCTGTCACCAGAGCATCATCTTTGTGGGTCCTAATCGACATGCCTTCAATGAGTAGAGCCCACAGGCCCCTGTAATGTGGATCTGTGCATTGCATTTAGTGCACGCAAGGTGTATATGTACAAAGAATGCCTACCTATATGCGGGCATTCCCACAGTGGGCAGTTGAGTAGATAGGGGTTAACTCTTGTAATCTGAATCTGATCAGTATTTGGGACCCTCTGTTCTACTCTGCTTTGAATTCAGCACCACATTTGTTTGCAATTTTCTTGCTTAATTAATGTGATTATAGAAAACAATAACTGTTTCTAATACCATATTCTGAATTATGTTATTTCATATCGTAAACATACAAATCTATTTATAGCCTTAGGTGATCGTGAATTGTGGTGTTATGTACCATTTTATTTTATGGGTTCTGAGCTGCAAGGGGTCATGATAAACCTCCAGTGTGGCCAGGCCTGTGGTGCAGAGAACTGGTGTTGGGATGCACGACAGCTAGCAAAGGTGACCTTCGAACTCGTGTTCTGTGGACAAAGGAGGACAGTTCTCTCCTTGGGTCATCCCATCTCTCGGCCAACAAGGCAGCTCTAAGCTGTGCTTTCTCCATCTGCCATAGAGGAGAGTAATAGTGACAATGGTGATAGGGACAAGCCTCTTGTCACTTAACTGAGAAGGGTGCCTCTATAGCTACAGTTGTAGGTCACTTTGTACCTAGACTTTTTTCTTCCTGCTGGGCAGTTGAGGAAACAAATGTCCTGGGAAATAGAATTTCCCCGCGAGAATCACAAAATAAAGTTGGGCAGATTGGTATCTGTGAATGAATTTCCTTTTCATTTAGGGTGTCATGTCACAAGCAAGCCAAACACATTCCCACCCTGGTGCCTTGGCGGTGCTACTCCCGCTGTCTGAAACCCTCTTCCCCCAGACACCCCTGTGGCTCACTCCATCAGTCGCTTCCTATGTTTGTTTAGATATCACCTTCTAGGTGAGGCTTAGCTGACCCATTCCATTTAAAATGGCAGCCCTCCCTCCTTGCCTGCCTCCTCCCCCACCTCACTCCTACCTTTCCTTACCATGCTCTGTTTTTTCCATTACACTTATTTTCTGATGCATCGTATAATTTATTTTTAAGAACGCTTCTCACCTGTCCGTGTACTGGTGTAGCATAAGGGCAGCCAGCACACGAAATAGCACCTGACATAGAGTAGATGCTCCAGAAACATTGGAATGGATGAAAAAAGGAATTTTCAATACGTGAAAACTAAGCCAGACTCCTCTATTTGATGTCATCCTGAGCAGTGCCAATACATTCTTCCACTTTTTGTTTGAAGTATTTTATGAAGTAAACTGCGTGCTTTGTTCACGTGAACACCCCCGTCATTTTGGCACAACATCCAGCTGATGAGACCAGTCGGGGCAGAACATACAGTATTTTCTAAGCCAGGCAGAGTGGGATATCCGTGCTGCTAACTCTCTCGGCCAGTGAGAGCTCTCCTGTGTGTCCCGTGGCCTCTCCTCTAGCTGTTTCTTTTGCATTCCAGCAAACAGTGTTGATCTCAAATAGATGTCAGAAAGCATGCGAGTACTTGCCTTAAGAGCCTGTGGAAGATAATCTTGCCGTAGGTTAAAATGCTAATTTATGGGCTGTGGAGGCCCTTCAAAGAAGTGGGTAAGGAAGCAGAGGGCAAAGATCAGACAGAGAGACCATCATCAAAGCTGAGTTAGCCTGGGAGGCTGACCAATGGAGGGAAAAGGGAAGCTGAAGAAACTCTATGTCAAGATCTTTCGATATTTGAAGAAAACAAAGTACTGTGCCTCTGCCCGAGGAACTAATCAATTCTGACCCCTTTCAATGCTGATGCAGTTGTCTATCCCGGCAGCGAATTCTGGGAAAAGTGGGTTATTATGGAGTCACAGCCTATGAGGGATGTGGTAAGGCAAAAATCACCACTGGTCAATCTTACCCTTAAAATTCCTCAGGTGGCCACCATGTTGCTCTCATACTAGTCAGTTAGCTCTTGCTTACCTAACAACCCCAAACGTAATGGCTCAAAATGACAGCCGTTTGCTGAGCTTATGCTGTGGGTCTGTATCTTAGGCTGGGCTCATTTCGGTGGGCATTGTCCTGGCTGGGCTTACTCAGAGGTCTGTGGGCAGCAACCAGCCCTGTTGGGGACTGGCTGGACTACGGCGGCCTCCCTGGGAAGGCTTGTCTTGGCTCCACGTGCTCTCGTCCTCCAGGCCTCGAGCTGGCACTCGATCTCATGGCCGAAGGAGGCATGCGGAGAGTTCTTGAGTGCTGGGCTCGGAACCAGCTCACGATCATTACTGTCACTCTGTTACCCAGAGTCGAGGGGTAGAGAAGAAGTCTCCAGATCTTAATGGGAAGAGCAGCAAAGTCCCCTTGCAAAGGCTGTGCAAACAGGGAGGCGTGAGGGATTGAGGCCAGTTTTTGCAACCCGCTAACAGTATTTCTCAGTACCTCAAACTCAGTTTTTCCTTTGGTATTAAAGCGTATCTTGTTTCCTTTTTGATCACCACATGCAGCAGGGGACTTGTCTATTCAGTGCACGGAGCATGAAAAATACCGATAGTTGGGGCGCCTGGGTGGCTCAGTGGGTTAAAGCCTCTGCCTTCGGCTCGAGTCATGATCTCAGGGTCCTGGGATCGAGCCCCGCGTCAGACTTTCTGCTCAGCAGGGAGCCTGCTTTCCCCCTCTCTCTGCCTGCCTCTCTGCCTACTTGTGATCTCTCTCTCTTTCTGTCAAATAAATAAATAAAATCTTAAAAAGAAAATACCGCTAGCGCTGGGGTCATGCTCAGCGGTGAGGTGCTTATGGCGTGAGAACCAAGTGGGCTTCAAGTCCGCTGCTTTTACCCTGCTGCTTGCTTATGGAGTTGACTAGGGGCTTTGCCAAAAGATTGAAATGATGATTTTCATTATTTTCATTTTTGCTCAACCTCCCTGCTATATAAACCTTTGGGTTTTCTGAGAGATGAGAGGCTGGGGCAGCATGGCTTGTTCCATGTTGAGTGAGGTGTCTCTTTACACTGGAGTTTCGTGGGCACGAGTCTCACCTGCCCCTCTCGGTTGACTGTGTGGGGACACAGGACCTGGGGTGTCTTCTGCTTTCACTGGCCCCTGATTACGGTTGAGTTCCTTCTTGGTGGAGACAGGGTGGGCAGTCACTGGATGGGTCACTGAATCTGCCATGGGGCTGACACAGCTCCTCATCCAAGTTAAGCCATTTCTTTATCATCTTCTCCAACGCTGCACTTACTCAACAGTTAATTTATTGAATACCTACTATGTACTGGGCCACGTTTGGGACACTGGGCCACCTGGACCAATGGTTCATAATATACAGCCATTAAGTTTAATGATTCCGAGAGAGTTTCATGGCATGAAGAAACAGAGCTCGCTCTGCAGCTTGGGCATGCGTAGAACAGAGTACTCCTGTCCTTTGCCTATGGTTGACTGGCTCTTCTCTAAAGCCCTATTCCTGGTTAGCAGGAGGCAAGAAGAAAAGTTAATGTGTATTTATTGACTCTCTTGAGCTGGTACTTTAGGCCAGGTACGCTTACAATCCACCTAACTCTCACACCACCCTATGGGGGAGGTATTACTCTTTCCTCATTTTACAGTGAGGAAACTGAGTCACAGGGAGGTTGTGTAGGTCATCTGAAGTCACAGCACAAATAAGTGTGGGCTGGGATTTGGACCCTGCCTCCCAAGCCCCCTCTCTAACCACTCTGCAGAGTAAATTAAAATAAATGTCCTGGGTCCCCTCATCTCATATCCTTTTGCCCCTCCTTCACCCTCAGTGTCTCCAAGATGACGTCTGGCGGTCTACTTGGCCTGTTCTGGAGTTTCGTTACAGAGCTGTTCTTCCTACCAGGTGCCCCCCTTCCCAGCACCATGTAAGCCCCAAGCCAGACCCTGTCCAGCCTCCAGGAGGACCTGTGGCAGCTCAGGATGGCTCAGCCCCAGGGGCCTCCCTCTGCCCAGGCTTGCCTGGCCATCTCCCGGCCATCAGATGGCTCTGGCCATCTCTTTGCAGAGGGCTTCACCAGAGAGATGGCGGAAAGCCCGGTATTGCCCAGGCTTACACTTTCTCCCGTCCTGTTTGCCTGCCTTTTCTGGGCCCATGCCCCCCTCACTGTCTTCCAGGGCCAGGAATTGGAGCATTTTCTTCTGTTGCCCACAGGGGAGTCCTGGGGCTGCTGTAAGCAAGTCCCCCAGGGACACTGGGAGGCTTAAAACAATGGCAGTGTGGTCTCCCACAGCCCGGAGGCTAGAAGTCTGAAATCCAGGTGTGGGCAGGGCTGGGCTTGCTCTGCAGTCTCCTGGGAGGCTCCTTCCCACCTCTTGCCACTCCTTGTGGCTACAGGCTACAGTTGCCACCCCTTGGCTTGTGGCCGTACCCCTCTGTCTCTGGTCGCATGGTCTTCACGTTGGCCATCTGGGTGTGCCTCTGCGTCGTCCTCCTCATTACACAGACACAGGGCCCACTCACCTCCGCGTGCGGGTCCTCTTGTCTTGGAGCCCGAAATGTCAAGCAAAGAGAGAAGGCAATTGGGAGAAACCTTTCGCCCTCAACAACAGTATCTGTTCTCAAGATTATTGTCTTACCGGAAATCCCGTTGTGCAGGTGGGAAGCTGAAGCTTACTTCTGTGTTTCCCTGTCTGTCTTCCTTCTTCAGGAGGGAGCACGCTTCCCGGCAGCGTGCCCTTGGGCAAGTCTCTCCCTCCCTCAGCTTCCCCCTCCCCTGGAACCCCAGCAGCGCCTTCTGAGGCTTCTGAGGCGGGAGCGTGGTGTGTACGGGGCAAGTCGGCCCCTGTAAGGCGCTGGGGCTGCTGACCGACACGTGGTGGGCACTAAATAAGGCTCAGCTATGCCTGCTGCCAGCCTGTAAAAATCCTCCTCTCTTTAGGACTGATAGACACCTCAGGCTGAAACTGATCAACTTGGAAAAGGAAAAAAAGAGAGAAATGTCAATAACCGTCAGCAGATCGTTCCCCTTTGGGCTTATGCTGTGGTAAGAGCCGGTGGGGAGTCTCTCTCTCTCGTCCTCCTTGATTATCCCCATTTTACAGATGAGAATCCTGAAGTAAGAGGAACTTGCTGCAGCCAGACAGTGGGTTAAGTGGCGGAACTGGAATTTGAGCCTGGGAGATGGGTCTGTCTTCAACCAGGGACCCTGGGCCCCAAGGATAGCTGACCAGAGATGAGGCCGAACGTGCGGCCTTCTGCAGAGGGACAGAGGTCCCTCGGAGCCAGTCCTGGCCCAGCCCTCCTCCCTCCTGCTCTGACCTGCCAGTCCTCGCCAGAGGACCAGGGAGCCGTGGCTACTCCCTCAGGGGAGGCAGAGGGAAGAAGATCTGATTTCTCTGGAAGGTCTAACTGAAGGTGTCCCAGGTGAAGATCTTAAATTAGACATACCTTCCCCACAGCATGGGACCATAGCGCTCGGTTGTGCTAGATCATCTGAGGGCCCCACAGATACACATTTAAAAAGACTGTTACATATTTTAATAATAGTTCTAAGAAAAAATAATCTCTTTTTTCCTCCAGTTATTATAAGAATGTATTTATTTAATTTATTCTGATAGGCAAAACATGGCATCATGTATACACCTTGCGTTTCTTGGCTGATAAGTATAAACTTGTCTTTTCACGTGTCCTTTTAAGCATTGTTCTGATTTTTTAAATTTTAAAAATTAATAGACTTAATTTTTTTTCGGGCAGTTTTAGGTTTATGGAGAAATGAGGGGAGAGTACAGAGAGCTCCCGCACAGCACTCACCCCCGGCCTCCTGTCTGCCGTGGCCTGTGTTTAACATCCTGCATCCGTGTGGGATGTTGTTACAGTTGGCCAGTATTAATACGTCATTGTTAACTGAAGTTCAGAGTCGACGTTAGGATCCCTCTTGGTGTTCTGCATTCTCTGGGTTTGGACAAGTGTGTAATGACACACATCTGCCGTTACGGTATTAAACAGAATCATTTCACTGTCCTGAACGTCCTCTGCGTTCCAGCTGTTCATCCCTTCTTCCTTCCATCAAACCCTGGCGACCACACTCATCTTGTAAGTAGCTCCCTAGTTTTGCGTTTTCCAGAAAGTCATGTAGTTGGAATCATACAGGATGTAGTCTTTTCAGCCTTGCTGCGTCTGCTTGGTCGCACGCCCTGAAGGTTCCTCCAGGTCTGCTCGTGGCTTGCGAGCTCATTTGGTTTTAGTGCTGGATGATATTCCACTGTCTGCATGGACCACGGTTTATCCATTCACCTGCTGAAGACCATTTTAGTTGCTTCCAAGTTTTAGCAGTTAAGATGAAAGCTGCTACAAACACCCACGGGCAGGTTTTTGTGTGAGTGTAAGGTTTTGGCTTATTCGGTAATGATATAGCAACCCCACCCCCCATACCTGTTTTTTCTTCTACCTTTTGAAAGTTGCAAGATACACACAACATACAGTTTATCGTTTCAGCTGTTTTTAAATGTGCAGTTTAGCGGCACTGAGTACATACATTCACATTGTTGTGTCACAGCTCCCTTTTAAAGTAACCATATTCCAGGGATGCCTGGCTGGCTCAGAAGAGCATGCAGCTCTTGAGCTCAGGGTCATAAGTTCAAGCCCCACGTTGGGTGTAGAGATTACTCAAATAGATAAACACACTTAAAAAAAAAAAAAAGGAGAGAGAAACTTAAAAAAAAAAACCAAAACTGTATCCCAGCAAACCCCAGTTACCCAAGGATGGGGAGGAAGTAAGGGTCTGAGAGGTCCCCACATGGCACAGCACGTGACAGAAACTCGGGAAACTTGTGGACTCAGCACCAGGTTCTTCCTGAAAATTTCAATGTATTTAACATGTTGGGTGCATCTCTCCAAAGCCTTCTCTTTCATGGCCCCAAACATGCACTTTTAGAACGTATTTATGGCATTTCCATGTTCTTTCTTTGCCTAGGCCCTTTTATGGGTTGTTTTTGAAAAAGGGGAGCTTTGGAAATAGTCACTTTCCTACAGCTTTCTGCTGCCTCCATTTATCTCCCTGTAGAGCTGCACACTCACCCCAAAAGTATGAGCTTGGGGAGCTCAGAGCGGGTGGGGGGCTGCGCATGTGGCAGAATGGAGGAGGCGAGGGGTTCTTCAGGCTCTCCATGCGGTGGACCCTCAGGATGGCAAGGAGGTGGGTGCCTGCCATGAGTCTTGCCAACCACGTGGTCTTCCCAGAGCCTTCCCTGACATGCCTGCCTTCTCCACCTTGTGCTTCAGTTTTCCCATTAGTCCAGTGGGGATAATAGGACCTGCCACTGCCTTGATTGGGAGTGAGAAAAATTAGTGGCGGCCCTTTGAGGTTTCCCTGAGAAAAGTGCCATCTCCCTGGAGGAAGGTGTTAGTTGGCTCATTACCTTGCCTGCAGGGATCAGCTGCTCCTAAAGGGCGTCAATTTTGCTGTGATCACAGAACAGGCTGCAGGGAGAGCAAAATAATCATCATGGCAGGTGTGTCAGAAATGTAGCCCTCTTTTTCTAGAATTTCTGTTTTGAAGCTCTTTGCTTCCCTGAGGCAGTCTGGGCTGCTTTTCTCCTTCCCCCAAGGGTGGGCTGATTTCGGGGGGCAAGTGGTGCTCAGCCCTTAGCTCCCCAAGCAAGACCCCCCAGGACCCAACTGGAGTTTCTCTGGGGCCCTATTATTCACTTAGGGGCATGTGTACCCCGTAGGCTTCCCAGTCCTGCTTGCCTGGACACACACAGTGGGATGTTTTTGCTCTGTCCTGACTCCCCACCTGGTTGCCCCGAGAGTGGGGTCCAGGTCCCCCCTCCACCCAACTCCCCCTGAAGCCAACTTTGGAAGGCCTTCTCCTTTTCCTCCCATCTCTCCTCTTTCCCACCTCCTCCCAGCTCAGGGACCATCATAACTGAGGACTGGGAAATGGATTTCCTCCTTGGGGTTTAGGCTCTGGAATCCGGAAGACTTTACTCTGTTTCTGCCACAGCAACTCCAGTGAGAGCCCTGCCTATTCATCTCTCCCTGCACGTGTAGGAGCCAGCTTCAGGCAGCACTGTGGGCCTGACGGCGCTCTGGGGTCCCCCGAGCCGCCCACTGTGTGCCCGTGGCCAGCTGCACAGCCAGCATCTCACTGCTCTCAGGAGGACCCTTGGTGCATGTCAGCTCCCTCCCTGTGTGGGGTCACTGAGATGCGTGTTCTCTGTGGTCTCTCATCATTCCCCCTTGGGCTCAAATTTCTACCTGCCCCATGATAGACACTTTGTAGCTTCCCTCACCTCATTTTTCTCTCTCCCTTATGAGTGTTTTCTGGGATCTTCTCCCAAATAGAATCCTTCCGATGACATCTTTTTTGGGGGAATCCAACATGAGACAGCATCTCTTTCCAGAAGCAATGACTGGGGCCTGCTGACTGATGGGGGAAGAGACAGGGTAGGAGGGAAGAGAGAGTGGGGGAGGATTCGCTAGTTAATAGTTCAAAATATCAAGGCATATCTTTGGGAACCCAAATATGTGGAGCACTTACTCCATGTCTGGTGCCGCGCTCGGTGTTCTCACAGGCTATTTCAGGAGAGTCCCTTGTAGCTCTGCCCGAGTGACTGGTTCTCAGAGCGGAGGGACCTGGGTCTCAGGGATACCCACCAGCAAGCCAAGCAAGCAGGGACAGGAACTCAGTCCGATGGTTCCCCTCGGAAGCATCTTGAAATTCTTCAGCTAGTAGAAAGGACAAAGCGCCTTGAAGTAAGCCGTTGTCTTTCCTCGATGTCAGTCAGCTCTGAGGAATTCCAGTACCCTCTTCTGATCTCTAAAGATTTTTGTCTTTAAATCTTTCCTTAAAAAATTATAACCTGTCCAGTGTTTTGAAGCAGGTGGCATCGTGGCATGAGATCCATTATGTTAGATAGGTCTGCGAGGAACAGAGAACAGGAGAGTTGGTTTCAGGATTAAAAAAAAGACCGGCTTGTGGCGTTTGCTGATTTCTGTGGTGTGATACCCCCACCATGGCCAGTCCCAAGCTATGAACGTGCTATCACTGAACCTGAAGTCGGGACGGTCCCGGGATGTGAAGTGTCGCACCATCACATGGCATTTCCGTCATGCCGACGCCGTCAGCCTAACAGCCCCCAGAGCTCTGACGATGGTAAGATGAAATAAAATAATTAGCAAGCGCTGAGCTTTAAGTATTTAGTACCTTTATTATTGAGGCGAAAGTCACATAACATTGAACTCAACATTTCAGCTATTTTAAAGTGGACATCTTGGCAGCGTTCAGGTATATTGGTAATGTCGTACTACCGCCAGAACATTCTCATCACCGCAAAACGAAGCTCTGTGCCCAGTCAAGCAGCCGTCCCCCATTGTCCCTCTCCATCCCTTGCAACCACTTTCTGTGCCTATGAATTAGCCTCATCTGGGTTTTTCACATAAACAGAATCACACTGGATGTGACCTCTTGGGTCTGGCTTCTTTCACGCAGCATCAAGTGATCAAGGTTCGTCAATGTGGTAGCATGTCAGCACTTCGCTCTCGTTATGGCTGAAGAATATCGCATTGCGTGGATGGACTGCATCTTGTTTATCCATTCACCCACCAGTGGACATTTGGGTTGTTTCCACCTTTTGGCTCTGTTGAATTGTGCTGCTATAAACGTTCATGTACAAGTTGTTTTTTTTTTTTTTTTTCACGTACAAGTTTTTATATGAATTTCTATTTTCAGTTCTTTGGGGTGTGTACCTAGAAGTTCAGTTGCTGGGTTGTATCATAGTTCTATGTCTAAGTTTCTGAGGAGCCTCCAAAAGGTTGTTTGCCATCTTACATTGCCATAAGCAGCACTCATTTGTCATTTCCAGCTTGTTGTTATTGCTAAAGACACGCTGGTGTGAAGTCATATCTCATTGTATTTTTGATTTACATTTTTCTAACGACTGATGGTATCGAACATCTTTGCCAGCTTTTGGCTCTTTGTAGATCTTCCTTGGAAAAATGTGTATTCAAGTCCTTCACACATTTTTTAGTTGAGTTGCTTGTCTTCATTGAATTGTGAGAATTCTTTATGTATTCTGGACATACTAGATACATGATTTGCAAATACTGTCTTCCATTCTGTGAGTTGCCTTTTCACTTTTTTTTAATTTAATTTAATTTTATTTTACTTTTTAAAAGATTTATTTATTTATTTGACAGAGAGAGAGGCACAGTGAGAGAGGGTACACAAGCAGGAGGAGGGAGAGAGGGAGAAGCAGGCCCCCCGCAGAGTAGGGAGCCCGATGCGGGGCTCGATCCCAGCACCCCGGGACCACGACCCGAGCCAAAAGCAGACGCCCAACGACTGAGCCACCCAGGCTCCCCTCACTTTCTTTTTTAAAAAATTTATTATTTTTATGGTCTCACTTACGTATGGAGTATAAAGAAAATCATGGAGGGCATCTTGAGAAGGAAGGGAAGGGTGAATGGGGGGAAATCGGAGGGGTTGATGAACCAGGAGAGACGGTGGACTCTGAGCAACAAACTGAGGGTTTTGGAGGGGAGGGGGTGAAGGGGTGGGCGAACCTGGTGGTGGGTATCGAGAAGGGCACGTACTGCATGGAGCACTGTGTGCGGTGCATGAACAATCAGTCTTGTAACACTGAAAAATTAAACATATTTGGGGAGAAAAAAAATTTATTATGTTCAGTTAGCCAACATATCATACATCTTGGTGTCCTTTGATGCACAAAAGTTTAATTTTGGTAAAAAAATTTTTTAGTTTGGTATAGGGGCGCCTGGGAGGCTCAGTTGGTCAAACATCTGCCTTCGGCTTAGGTTATCATCCCAGAGTGCTGGGATCGAGCCCCACATCAGGCTCCTTGCTTAATGGGGAGTCTCCTTCTCCCTCTCCCTCTGCCTGTTGCTCCCCTTGTACTCTTTCTCCTCTGCCAAACAAACAAACAAATAAATAAAATCTTTAAAAAAAATAAAAAGTTGGTATAAAATTACATAAAATATTATTTATTTATTTATCTTAAAGAGACGTTTAATTGTGTTAACAGTTCAAATTTTTTTTTTTTAGATTTTCAGCCTAGAAATTTTACTTCAAAGGTACATATTTAACATTGTAATATTTACCTTTGGCTGTATTTTCTTTCTACTTTTTAAAAAATTATTTTTATTATGTTAGTCACCTTACAGCACATCATTAGTTTTTGATGTAAAAAAATTTTTTTTAATTGCTTGTGCTTTTGATGTCATACTAAGAATTCATTGCCAAGTCCAAGGTCAAGAAGATTTACTCCTATATTTTCTTCTAAGAGTTCTGTAGTTTTAGCTCTTACATTTAGGTGTTTGATCAATTTTGAGTTAATTTTCATATATGAAGTGAGATAGGGATTTCAACTTCATTCATGTGAATATCCGGTTGTATACTTTTGTGTTTAATATAACTTATAAGTTTATATAATTGAACTCTTAATTATGGCCGTGTTTAACAACTGGCTTGCAAAATTCCTGACAGTCAGCTCTCATGAGCCAGCGTGAGCCGATAGGATCCGATAGGAGCCGGTTCCCTCATGCCGCTACTTCTGCCTTACCCAGCTTGCTGCAAAACGGTGCAATAGGTGTTGTTTTTCTGAAGGAGCTGAGCTGGGGGATGATCAAAGTGTGCTTATGGAGCCCTTAGGGAATGGCTGGCTGAGCAAGAAGCATCCGGAGACCCCCATTCCTGTAACCACAGGCCTGTCCTGGCTCCTCCCCTTGGATTTGGTTTTCCCTCCCATGGTTTGAGGAACGTGGCCGGGTCTCTCTTGCTGTCTTGCCTTACATTTGTCCAGCTCTTCCCTGTGGCTGAGAGGGAACTGAGTGTGTCCCACTTAGCTCTGGAGGGATTTGGGAAACCTCATTTTGAGCAGAGACCCAAGCCTGATCCTGAGTTTGAGGAAGTGCTCCTTATCCTGGTAGGTTAACCAGATAAAATACAGGCTGTCATTACATGTGGCTCTCAGGTAAATAGTATATAATTTAGTATAAGCGTGACCTGTGCAAGATTGGGAGGTATGTATACTAAAGAATTATGTACTGTTTATCTGAAATTCATTTAGCAGGGAGTCTTCTGATTTCATCTACTGAATCTGTTATGGTTCCTTTCTGGTCAGTTTTCTTTCTTATTGCCTTCATCCAACAGCAGACACTAAGAACTCCAGAGTGAAAAGGGTCCTGGGCGGGGGGAGGTGCTGATTCTCTGCCCATTTTACAGATCTGGAAACTGCGTCCCAGCGTGGAATCGCTGTGGACTTTGAGGACCTTGCTAAGCTACGTGACTTTTCTTTTTCATGAAGGCAGCACATTTTCTAAGTGTCCCCTCTGCACAGAGCACTATGCCAGGTGTTGGAGGATGACAGTAGCAAGCCTACCGTGTATAGAAGGCGAGGGTCAAGAGTTCCCGTAAGGCGTGTGGAAGAAGAGGCAGGATTCAGATGGACCTGGGTCCAGATCCTGCTTTGCTGTGTATCAGCTGCATGTCAAGTCTTTTCTCTCTGAGCCTCTGTCTCCCCTTTAATAATGTGAGGATAACTACTTCTATTGGGGGATTGGTACCACGCTCCAGTGGGGGGATGGGATGCCAGGTGGGGGCAGGGAGGAGTTTACTGCACGGTGAGAGAAGAGAGGTGCCCACGGTAAAGTTTGGTTGTTGCCCACAGGTCACCAGGCGTCCTGAACTCCCGGATGACGCAGGATGGAGGTGCCGGAACTCACGCGCCCTACCTCGCCGGCCAGGGACCAGCCAGCTCCTGCTTCTGGGCACCCAGGAGCCCCAGGTGGGCAGGCCTCACCTCACCTGACCCTGAGCCCTGTCATTTTGCCCCCGGAGCGGGGTCTGACCCCTCCTGTGTTCCTGAAGGCCCTGCCCATCCCACTGTACCATACAGTGCCTCCGGGGGGCCTCCCACCACGTGCCCCCCTAGAGACACGCAGCCTGGACGGGGGTGGCGCACCCTTTCTTCTCAGCCCCCTGCTGCGGCCTGAAGGACCTGGCCCTGCCCCGGTGGGGAAGCCAGCACTCACGTGCCCAGCACTCACAGTGAACATCGTGGGCACCCTGCCTGTCCTGTCGCCAGGTCTGGGGCCCACGCTGGGGAGCCCGGGCAAGGTACGGAATGCCGGCAAGTACCTTTGCCCACACTGTGGCCGGGATTGCCTGAAGCCCAGTGTTTTGGAGAAGCACATCCGGTCCCACACGGGTGAGAGGCCCTTTCCATGTGCCACGTGCGGCATTGCCTTTAAGACCCAGAGCAACCTGTATAAGCACAGACGTACCCAGACCCACCTCAACCACTCTCGGCTGTCCTCGGAGTCCGATGGAGGTGGGGGCAGCCTCCTGGAGGAGGGGGACAAGGCTAGAGAGAGCTCCAGAGCGGACGGCCTGGGGGACAGCAGCAGCCAGAAGCTGGGTGGCGGGGCCCGATCAGAGAGACTCCTTTCTCCAGGCGCCCCGAGTGCTGGGCACTGCCCGGTGCCTGCCATGCACCTGTCTTCTGTTGCCAAGACCCTGGGTCTGAAGTTGGAAGCTGTTCCCTGTCCAGGGTCCACATCTGCTGACAGAGAAGCCCCCGTGGCCTCTGCCCACACGGCCTCCCCGGGGCTCACCCTGCCTGGTTCCCAGCCGAGGGGGAAACTGCCAGAGCAGACGTCCCCGACTGCCGGCCGGCTGTGCTCCCTGCAGCAGCAGCAGGCGACCCCGTCTGCGGAGAAGCCCTGGGACACCAGGGCCTCGGAGGGCCGGCTGCGGAAGTGCGAGAGCACCGACTCGGGCTACCTGTCCCGTTCGGACAGCGCAGAGCAGCCGCCGGCCCCCAGCAGCCCCCTGCGCGGCCCCTCGGAGCACAGTGCCGAGGCCGAGGGGGAGGCGGCCCTGGGGCCTGGGGGGCCTGGCCTGCAGCTGGAGAAGAAGCAGCTGGAGGAGCGCATCGCCTGGCTCATCTCCCACAATCAGGCCGTGGTAGACGATTCCCAGCTGGACAACGTGCGGCCCCGCAAGACGGTCCTGTGCAAGCAGGGCAGCATCGACCTGCCCATGCCCTACACCTACAAGGATTCCTTCCACTTCGACATCCGGGCGCTGCAGCCTGGCCGGAGGAAGCCCGCCGCCCTCAGCTCGGCCCGGTCCACCTTCATCCCCTCGGACAAGGCGCGGCCACTCTTCTTTCGCTCTGTCCCCACTCAGCCCTCCACCACTGTGGCATGTGTGCCTGTCGCCAGGAGCAACTCATTGCCTTTTGTCGAGGGCACCAGGACATGGCAGGAGCCCCCGGACCCCCAGGACGCCTGCTCCAGGAGGCAGAAGCCTCTGAGCCCCAGGCCTGCCCCTGCCCGACTGCTGAATGTCCCCAGTGGCCACCCCCGGGCCCTGGTGAGACAGGCTGCTGTGGAGGACCTGCCGTGTCCCCCTGGTGGAGAGAGCCTGGTGCCCGCAGAGGCCCCGGAGGGAAACAGAGCGGCCGCTGGGGAGGGGGTAACCTTCAAGGGCAGAGCAGCCAGTAAGAAGTGCAGCCAGAGGAAGCTGAAGATGTTCTCCCAGGACAAGTGGCAGGTGTATGGGAATGAGACGTTCAAGAGAATCTACCAGAAAATGAAAACCAGCTGTCCCGGAGGCAAGAAGGCAAGGGAGATGACCGTGGGTAGTGGGACAGAGCTGGACCTTCCTCTCCAGGAAGAGTTAGCAGGAAATGAGGGCACAGTACCGTCCCAGGACGGGAGGACCCCTGTCCACGGGGACACGTCTGTGGTGGCCAAACCAGGGCCTTGCCGAAGTCCACTGGCCCCGGAGGGCTTCTTAGTGATGGAGTCCACCAAGCAGAGGGAGATGGTGGCCAGAGCAGGAGGCAGTGACCAGCCGAGGGTGGACAGAGCCACCTTGTCCCCCACCCTCAGCTGCAGAGAACCCTCCTGTTCAGGGGGTAAGAGCTCCCTGCTTTCTCCAAATGGGAGACTGGAGCTGGGGTGTCAACTGCCCCCAGTACCTGGTCCCTTCAGGGGAGGTGACCTAGAGGCTCCCAAGCTGGTTTTGCCAGACCCTAAGCTGGAAGGAGGCACCTGTGGCGGTGGGGACAAGAAGGAGAGCTGTCAATGGCCCCAAACTGTGCCACGGCGGCCCAGTGGTAGCTCTGGGGAGCCCCAGCCCTCAGAGGACAAGCTTCCCTCAGAGAGGAAGAAGCTGAAGGTGGAGAAGTTGAGTTGCCAGGAGCAATCAGAGCCTCTGGGAACAGAAAGAGAGGCCCCAGGTGGCCCTGCGCAGGCCACCTCCCAGCCGTCTCAGACCCAGGACAGTGACGTTGGGGATAAGCCAGAGGAGCTGCATGGGAGTGCTGATGGCGTGGCAAGGGGCAGGGCTGGGCAGCAGGGCAGGCCCTTGGAGCTTCCCGGTGCCGCCTCTGCTGCTCCTTCTGTGGCCCCGAGGCAGGCGGGGCTGAGGGAAGAGGTCTTGCCACGTCCCGCAGCCGTGTCTCTTGGGCATCAGTCCCACCTAGCCACTCAAGCTCCTGGTGTCCTCGTTGCCCTGGCAGACACTGTCTTCCCCCCCAAGTACCTCCTCAGGTTGCCTCAGGGAGAGACCCACCCACCACCTCCTGTCATCCTGGGGCCGGGACAAGGCCAGGACCCTGTCTGCAGGAGAAGGCGGCCCGAGGAACGGGGATCCTTTGTCGGGTCAGGGCTGGAGACCCTCCTGCCTCCCTGCCCAGCCTCAGGCTTGGCCCCCAGTGGGGCAGACAGCTTTGAGGAGGACCCCAACTGCTCTAGACCATGGAGCAAGAGAAAAGGAGTGCAGGGAGAGGAGAAAGGCGACTTGGACGTTGGTACCCCAGCAGGGGAGCAGTCCCCCGGCTCGTCCGCCGGTGCCTCCAGGGAGACAGCCTCCTTCCTGCCCACCCCAACGTGTGCCACCCGGGAGAGTGGGCCCCCCGACGCCCAACACCTTTGCATGGGCAGCACTGCGGTGGGGGCCAGGCCATCTGGGGGTGTCCCGAGTCCCTGCGCACTCAGCAGGGAGTTGGGGGGACCTCCTGACGATGCCCCGGAAGACCCTCCCTCGGAACCTCTAGCCGGGCTCAGTTCCTGCAACTCCTGCCTCACGGTCCCCACAGCCCCCGGCTGGCCAGAGCCGGCCTCGTGTACCCACTCAGAGACCGTCAGCTTCAGGGCCCACGGCCCCTTCCCGTCATTGAGGGCCGAGCCCCGACTCACGTGGTGTTGCTTGAGCCGAAGCCTGCCCCTGCCTACAGAGCAGAAGGAGAAGGCTGCTTCTGTGTACTTGGCACTGCAGCTCCTTGGTGGCAGCGGCCAGGACAAGGGTCCAGACGCCCGGCCCGTGAGCAGGGCGGTGGTGGGAGGACAGACGAAGACAGGCCTGGGAGAAGGAGGGCAGGTCCAGACATCAAAGGTAACATCCTCCTTTGCCTGGGGCCCCAGGGCTGGGGGAGTGTGCTTGGCAGGCCCGACTCCTAATGATGGAGAGGGGGTGTGCGCTGCCCTGGGGACACCGGCTCTTCGTGACGCTGTCTTCTCAGCCTGCTCCCAAGGGAAGTGGGGCTGCCACGTACATGCCAGGATAGGATAAAGGCCAAAAATGCACCACAAGATCATGAAAAAACACATTTCAGATGAAAGAATTATTGTACCAAGACCCTAGGTGAGATACTTTTCATCACTAGACATTAAATTTAACTCTGAGCTTCCTGGTAACAGCAGCAAAAAGTGAAATGAAACATTGCCCAGGAAAGCTCTGTGGGTGACAGAGGATTATAAACTGGAAATTGTTACTGAGAGACTCCAGGTAGAACACCATCTCTTAAAAGGAGAGAATTATTGGGGCTCCTGGCTGGCTCAGGTGGTAGAGCATGGGACCTTTGATCTCGAGTTGTGAGTTCGAGCCCCACATCAGGTATAGAGATTACTTAAAATTAGAAAGAGAGAGCGAGAGAGTGTGAGCACTATCATACCAGGACCTCAGAGAGAGAGAGAGAGAGAGAAAGAGCGTACTATCGTATCAGGAACTCAGGAAACAATTACTATGATCAGATTCAACTTCATGTCCAAGTTCCCTGGGAGTGGCTAAAAGGGAAGGGGCCGAGTGCTCTGGAGCTCTCCCTTGGTGACTAGTGGTAGTTTGTGGTCCCATTTCAAGTGCAAGTCAATGTGTCTGGACTATGTCCTACTCTGGGAAGTCTTGGGCCAGGGCATCTGGAGAAGGTCCTGGAGCCTTTGTTCTGATGTGAGTGTAGGCAACACTGGTAGGGCCAGGATTCGGGAGCCTTGAGAGTGGTGATTAATAAAGAATGAGCTGAGTCTCAGTTGGGGGGTGGGGATGGTCCGAGACCCAGTTGGGCCCTCCTTCCTCCAAAAGGCAATTAGGTCCGGGTGTGGGGGTTCCTGGAGAGGTGGAGTTGGGGGCTGGGGGAAGACCTGGCCGCGGTGTTCCCTGGGCCTCCAGTTAACACCGTAGGGCTTTGAGCAATACGATGCCAACATGCCTGGTATTTCAGCTCTCCTGCCCAGTGGCCCCAGGGACAGCGTCCCAGGAGCGGGTGTCTGAGCCCGAAGGGAAGAAAGGACTGCTGCGGAGGAAGGTGAAGATGTTTCGGGGGAGCGGCAAACAGAAGCTGAGCAGCTGCTCCAGAAGGTAGGGGTGAGGCCACCTCTGTCTGTCCTGTGTGTGCTCATCCTGTCAGAGCTGCCAGGGGCGATTTGCTAACCCCAGGGGAACCTTCACAGGGGTTCCAGAGGCGTTTGTGTGGGAGTGAGGGCCTGGAGGTTCATGGGGAAAGAAATCAGTTTGTTCCTTTCCAACAAGGATATCCTTGTTCCTTCCAGATGGGCCCATCTGCATGGCAACCATCCCCCTCGACTGTGTGCTTTTAGGGGCGCCTCTCCAAGGCCAGGAATCCAATAATGTTTGAAATAACTGAGTTGAAAACACATCCACCCATTTAAGTCCTGAGGAGACAGCGCATTAATTATTTACAGCCTTTACTGCTCTTTTATTTATGCAAGCGGTACATGTCCTTTGCAGAAAAGTTTGGAAGTATAGGCCAGCAAAGAGGAGATGCTGATGCGCCTGGGACTGCCTCTGCTCCGGGGAGCACCACTAGTGTGCGGGGCGCTCTCTTCTAGACTTTTCTCTGTGATGTGTGCATGCGTGGCATCTCCAGACAACAGATGGGACACACAGGCTTTACGAATACCGCTCTTCCGTCGTTGATGGTGTTGCCCCTAGGGACCAGCGGGCAAGGCCACTCTTTCACCAGGCCCCATCCCTCTGTGCCAGCCCAGAAGCTACGGGGTCTGGTGTTCCCGTGGCCTCCTATCCCACTCAGGGTGACTTCGTGCTGCCTCCCCGTCTCCTGTTTTCTTTCGGATTTGCACTCTGAGCCCAGAGCCCTGATGCTTTCCCGAATTCCCCCTCCACGTCTCGGCCTCCTACTCTCCCCTTCCTGGAACGTGCCTGCCTTCTCCTCTCGTTGTCGGTATTTGACCCAAAGCTGAGATAATCTTCAGGAGGCAGTGCAGATTCCTAATTCTTTCCGACAGCTACCCAGAACCTCCATGGCTAGAGATGCTGTGCCCTCAGGACAGGCCCGTTTGAGTTGTGTGCCGGACCGCATGTCCAGAGCTGGCATCGCGGAGGGCTTGCTGTGTGTGGGCACTGTACAGTGACCTCCCCCCCTTTTTCCCTGAGGGTCCTGAGACACAGATTGGGTGGTGTCTAAGGACCCTGATGTGAATCAGCAGTTCTTTTATTTTTTAAAGATTTTACTTTATTTATTCCAGAGAGTGAGCGAGCGAGAGAGCATGCACAAGCAGGGGGAACAGCAGAGGGAGAGGGGGAAGCAGGCTCCTCGCTGAGCAGGGAGCCCAATGTGGGGCTCGATCCCAGGACCCTGGGATCATGACCTGAGCCGAGGGCAGATGCTTAACCGACTTAGCTGCCCAGGGGCCCCTGAATCAGCAAGTCTTACCCCAGACCCCCTAGGGCAGATGGCAGCCTGCTCTGTGCTCCCCAGGCCCGACGGGCACGAGAGTCACCTGGGTTTTCTTGTGATGCTGAAACACATTCCTCAGGTCTGGGTTGGCACCCGAGACCCTGCATTTCTAGCAGGCTCCCAGGTGATGCTCAGGGTGCCGGCCCCCGGAGAGCACTCTGGCAGGAGCTGTTCTTTGTGCTGCCCCAAACCCATTGCATCCTTCCCAAAAGAAGCCCAGCTGTTCATGGCGGAGCAAAAGAAGGGTCACTGCCTGTGTGACGGGCATATCCAGCCCTACTGCAGACCCTGAGCCACGGAGAGTGGGGGAGGGAAGGCTCCCTCAGGGAGAATTTGGTGCTGTTCTCAGGGGGAGTGAGTGCTAGCCGCACCAGACAGTAGCTGCTCATGGGTTCCGGGGGCCCAGGGACGTTGGCCCGTGACGTGCCCGTCAGCATGTCACACACGGGGCCGACGTGGAAGAAGCGCTGGATTGCAGCGACAGCCGCCAAGCCTGGGTCTGGGCCTCAGTCACGGCCCCAGGAGAAGTGGGCTGAGCGACAAGCGTGTGTGCCTCACTGACTGCTCCCCCCTCCCCGAGGCTTCAGCTTAGCTAGTACAACGGGTCATCACCGTGCACCTGCTAGGCCAGGTGCCACTCGTGGAGGCCAGAGGGGAAGCGTCCCCACACGAGGCTGCTGGCGCCAGGCTGATGCTCCGGGAGGCCTGGAGACGTCTGCAACACCTCCTGGGCCAAGCACAGCCCGGGCGAGAATCTCCTTAGGCCTGACCACGTTTAAAAGTTTTGACTCTTAGTAGCCAAATAAATACCAGGAGATTTCACGTAAAAGCCTGAATTTCTAGCTTGTCTTGAACTATCTGGAGCTCTGGGGAGGCTCGGCCTGCCTTGTTGCACCGCAGCAGCTAGCTGGAGCTGGGTAGTGGCCGCCCCCAAGGGCAGTGCCTGTGCTCGGCACTTTGCCTCAGTCCCCGCCTCTCCCTGTTGTGTTACGTTTGAGTTTGCAGATCTTGGTCTTCACATCTGGTTTTGTGCCAGCTGAAAAACTGTCTCCCCGCCAGCACACTTCCCAGCAAGAGCCCACGGGTGGGAAGGTAGGTGAGAGGGCAGAACAAGGAGGGATCAGAATCCTGGATGAGGATGCACCGTTGAGATGTTTATATCCATCAAGCATTTATCGGGTGACCATGAATGAGCCACCGTTTGTGCCTTTATTGGCTTGTGACTGTCCCTTGAGTTCATTCCAGCTTCCTGGAGCCTCCAGCTCAGCCTCGGCCCATGCAGATCCTTTACCTCCTCCTGCACAGCTCACCTCTGGCTCCTTGTGTAGTTGGCTGTCCCTTGTCTCAGCAAAGACAGTGCTCTTGCAGTGGGACCTCCCTAGCCTCAGAGCCTCAGGGTTCTCCCTTCCACCATCTGGTTTTATCACCTTCACGGTGTTTTGGCAGAACTTAGTTTTTTTGTTTTGTTTTGTTGTAAAGATTTTATTTATTTATTTGACAGAGAGAGAGAGAGAGAGATCACAAGTAGGCAGAGAGGCAGGCAGAGGGAGAAGGGGAAGCAGGCTCCCCGCTGAGCAGAGAGCCCGATGTGGGGCTCGATCCCAGGACCCTGAGATCATGACCTGAGCTGAAGGCAGAGGCCTTAACCCACTGAGCCACCCAGGCGCCCCCAGAATTTGTTTTTTTGAGGCACAGGGTTTATGGTAGCTTGCTTCTTCAACACCAACAATGGAGAGAGAATGTGCCTGTGCTGCCTTGAGTCTCAGATCTCCAGATCTTCTTGTGAAGGGCTCGCCTGATTAGGTCAGCCCACCTAAGATAATCTATTTCTTGATCAGAAACTTTAATTGCATGAGCAAAAATACCGGTACGTTTGCCATATTTTGTTGGTTAGGAGCAAGTCACAGGTTCCACCACACTCAAGAGGAGAAGATTACACAAACGTGTGACTTCCAGGGTCACCCTAGGGTGTGTCTGCCAGAAACGGATTTCCCTGGCTCCCCTACCTGATGGAATTGGGGCTGCATCTGATTTTTCTGACCCAGGGTCTTCCATCGTACCACACATGGTGAGTGGTTGCTAAGACCTCTCCTTTTAATGAAGGACGCGGCTCTCTGGAGAGGGGTTTGGGAGGGAATACGATGCTGGGCTTAAAAGGAAAGAGTTCCCTTTAATGGCAAATTTCTTACTAAGCCACTGGCTTGATGGCATTTGGCGTGCAATATTTGACCGAAGAGCTGACCAATTTGTTGGACTCATACAAGGTCTCAAACTCAGTTCATTTTCTGGTTGAATGATAGAGCTTCTTGGACAAGTGTCCTCTCGTTTCTGTCATATTTCAGTCCGTCTTCAGAAACAGGGATTAGGGGCCCAGTCTGAGGGGCAGTATCGGGAAAACGCTGAGAGGTAGCGCCTGGTCTGAAGGGCCTTTGGGTGCACTAGTCAGGAGGCCATTCGCAGAGCTGATTTTTTCTCTTCAGTCAGTTGAAATCCATCCATTTCTCACATAGTATCTTCAGGCCAATTTATAACAGAAGTTAGTAGTAACATGGGACTTGTTTAATGTATATTTACTTTGCAGATAACCAACAGGAAAACTCTGGATGAAGGGTCCATCATCTATCATGTGTCCATCTGTATCTCTGTCTCTGTCTCCTGTCCCGCCTACATACGTACCATCTCCCTGATTAGTTTTCTATTGCTGCTGTAACAAATTACTAGTCGCATGTGAATTTTGTTTTGGACAAGACCAATTTGTTATCTTATAGTTCCGTAGGTCAGAATGCAGTAGGTGTCTCACCTCACCAAGTCGGGATGTCAGCGGGGCTGCATTCCTTCTGGACGCTCCGGTGGAGAATCAGGGGCTCCTCTGGGTGGCTGGCAGGGTTCTGCTCCCGGCCAGCGGCTCCTCTTCCGTGTCGCGCAGACCAGCGAGGGCGGCCTGGGTCCCAGTCACGCTTCACGTCTGCTCCTTCTTGTTCAGCCTCACTTTTCAGACCCAATCTTCTGCCTCTTCTTTCATTTTTTTTTTAAGATTTTATTTATTTGACAGAGAGAGAGAGAGAGATCACAAGTGGGCAGAGAAAGAGGGGGAAGCAGACTCCCCGCTGAGCAGAGAGCCCGATGCGGGGCTCGATCCCAGGACCCTGAGATCAGGACCTGAGCCGAAGGCAGAGGCTTTAACCCACTGAGCCACCCAGGCCCCTCCTCTTCTTTCATTTTTAAGGACTCATGTGGTTCGTTTGGGTTTACCGGGATAATCCAGGATACCTCATCATCTGGGGACTCTGCCTTAGTCACATTCATGACATCCTTTTCGCTGGGAATGTCACATAGTCACAGCTCTGGGGATCAGCACGCGGACATCTTTGAGGGTGGGGGCATTATTCTCCACCATCTAACTGTCTGTCTCTCCCCCTACATGTGTATGATGTATATGCGCATGTATGCATCAATTTATGTATCTAAGTGCTCGTATATGTACATGTGTATACGTGTATCTCTGTCATTTATCCACTCACGTGTTCTCGAGGAGGCCCGTTTTCTTATTCATATTCCCATTTCACTTCAGTTGTCTGCACATTCCCCCAAAAATGAGCTACTGTAGCAGAGATTCTCTATAGGCCTTAGCTCCCAGCGCATGTGGTGAAACCCGTGTAGCTGTCTGTTCTCTTTTACTTCTTATTTTGAAAAACATTTAAAAATGCGGAACCGTTCAGAAAATATGTAACAGACTCCTGGGTAATGATCCAGAATTAGTAAATATTAACATTTTGTTATATTTGTTAATGAGCCTCTAAAAAAATGAAATAAAGTATTACTTTATGTTTTATATTTGAAGTATATATTTATATTATACATATATAGTATATATATACACATACACATGTATGTTACATGGTTTGACATATCTGGCACTGATTCAATCTGTGTTTTCATACTTTGCAACTCTGTAGACGCTAATAAATATATACAGTTGTTTTGAGTCTTTAAAGCATGTGTATAAATATCATACTGAATTAATCATTCTTCAATTTGATTTTTTTAACTTTTTTAAAATTTTTTATTAACATATAATGTATTATTTACCCCAGGGTACATGTCTGTGAATCATCGGGCTTACACATTTCACAGCATTTGCCATAGCACATACCCTCCCCAATGTCCATATCCCTACCCCCGCACCTCCCAGCCACCCTTAGTTTGTTTCATGAGTTTAGGAGTCTCTTATGGTTTGTCTCCTTACCCATCCCATCTTGTTTCATTTCTCTTCCCCACCCCCCCATAACCCCCTGCCCTGCCTCTCAAATTCTTCATATCACAGCGATCATGTGATAGTTGTCTTTCTCTATTTCGCTTAGCATAATAACCCTCTAGTTCCATCCACGTAGTTGCAAATGGCAAGATTTCGTTTCTCTTGATGGCTGCGTAGTATTC
>CM052811.1:117681108-117759423 GCA_028533885.1 Nasua narica
CCCACTCAGACACCCCCGGTCTCTTTGTAACCTCACGGGTCCTGAAACCACTTTGTTTCCGCGAGGGCTGAACCTCTGGCTTAGCCTCTGGAGGGATGTCCCTCAGCGGAGTGGACTCTAAAAGTTCCGATTTTGTGCTCCGCGGCTCCAGGGAGCCGGCCCCTCCCCCCGCTGTCTCTCCTCCCGTCGCTTTGGAATCACTTTTCCAAACTTCCTACCTTTCCGAAAGTGGTCGATTTTCTGCTCCTGGAATTGCTCTTCTTCCTCTCTTCTCTCTCCTGTTGAGTATGCTGGCTTCTAGAATGATTTAATAACTATCTAGATGAACTTCTGGGAATCGACTCTATCTCAACCTCCTACCTCTCCGCCATCTTGCCTGTACCTAATCTCTTCAGTTTGATTTTTAAACTCAGTGTCATGTTTTTGAAGATCTAGCCATGTTGGTCAAATTCATCGACCGGAGGTGCTGTACAGTGCTCCTTCCCATGAGTATGACACGTTTTATTGTTCATTCCCCTTTTTATGGACGTTCAAATGGTCTCCAATTTTTTTTTTTTTTTTTTGCTAATTTGCAGTGAATGAATGCATATATATATATATACATGCCTCCTTAGGCACAATTCAAGAGGTTTTCTCAGAAATATACCCCAAAATGGAATTGCTGGGTTATAAGGTAATCACATTTTCAACTTCACGTGTTATTTCTGAATCGCTCTCCAGGGCTGATGTGTCACTTTACATTTCCTCCAGCTATGAGTGAAGGTTTGCCCTGTTCCCATATTTCTACTAAGGTTTGTTCGTAGCAGATTTGTATGCTATGCCCATCCAGAATTTGTAGGTTTCGGTATATATTCTAGGTTTATGTATGTGCTTTGCCATTACACACACTGTAGATATTTTCCCAAGTCTGTTCTTTTGTCTTTTTAAGCCCATTTCTGTATATCTTACCCACATAATTGCAAATGTCTTGTCTCCATTCTTTCTTACATATCAGATCTTACTTCTGAGATTGTTTTCTTCTGTCTGAGGCATATTTTTCTTAGAACTTCTCTAAAAGAAGAAAAATCTCCATTCTCATTAGTCTGAAAATACATTGATTTCTTCCTTGTTGAAAAATGTTTTGCTGGGTATACAACCTTAGGCTGACAGTTTCTTTCTCTCCACACATCAAAGCTATTACTGCACTGTCATTTGGCTTCTGTTTTGTGGTGGAAAAGTCAGCTATTAGTGTACTCATCGGTCTTTTGAAGGTCTCTTATCTCTGGCTACTTTAAAGATCTTCTTTTAATCTTTGGTTTTCCATAGTTTTACTTTGATGTATCCCGGTGTATGTTACCGTTATTTATTCCATTAGAAATCCATTGGGCTTTTATGATTTGTGGATTGATGTCTACCTAGAAAACTCTCAGCCATTCTTCTTCAAACATTGTCTCTATCCCATTCTCACTTGGTCTTCTCTTTCTGGAACACTGAAGTAATGTATCTTAGATCTTCTCTTTTATGTGTCTTAACCTCTATTTTCAAAAACTTAGTCTTTCTGTGCTAAAACTAGATACTTTGTTTGGATCTGTCTTTAAAATTTTACTAATGTTCTCAACCCCCTGAGTTATTCTTTTTAAAGTTCTATTAAAGTGTACTGAATTGTAATGTTATGCATATTTAAAGTATACCATTTAATAAGTTTGGATGTATGTACACACCTGTGAAACCAATAACAGCATCAAGATCATGTATCAGAAGTCCCTCAAATTTCCATGTGCCATCCCAGGTAGCCATCCCCAGGTAGCCACTGATGTGCTTTCTATAACTATACAGTAGTTCCTTTTTCTAGAATTTTATAGAATTTATAGAAATTTATACAATTTATAGATTTTTATAGATTATAGATTTATAGATTTTATTTATTTATGGATTTTATTTAATTTATAGAATTTATAGAAAGCCAGCGATGTGCTTTCTATAACTATACAGTAGTCCCTTTTTCTAGAATTTTATAGAAATGGAATCACACAATATATGCTTTTTTGGGGAATGGGGCATTCTGGCTTTTTTCAGTCAGTATGGTCATTTTGAGCTTCATCATGTTGCATGTATCAGTAATTCGTTCCCTCCCCTTTTTTTTTTTTTTTAAAGATTTATTTATTTAGAGAGTATGCGAGTGTGGGGAGGGGCAGAAGGAGAGGGAGAGAGAGAGAAGCCGACTTCCCAGTGAGTGTGGAGCCTAACACTGGGCTCTCTCTCACCACCCTGAGTTTGATGACCTCAGTCAAAATCAAGAGTCAGATGCTTAACTAACTGAGCCACCTAGGCACCCCAAAATTCATTCCTTTTTATTGCTAAGTAGTAAGCCATTGGCTAGATATGTCAGAGTTTGTTTATACATTTACTTGATGGTAGACATTAATAGTTTGTTTCAGTTGGGGACTGTTACAAATAAAAACTACTGTAAGTATCCGTACACAAGTCTTTGCATGGATATGTGCTTTGTTTTCTAAAATTCCGAGTTGGTTATTTTTGTTGTTGTTGAAGTATAATGAACATATTGTGTTATATTAGTTTCAGATGTCCGTACAGTGATTCAACCATTCTAGACAATTCTTAGTGCTCATCACAAGACGTGTGCTCTTCACCCCTTTCACCTGCTTCATCCATCCCCCACCCAAAATAAACAGAAGAAAAGAGACAAAGGAATAGACTCTGAAATGTATGGATATATACTTTAGATCCTCTTGAGTAAAGAAGAGTGCAGTGTCTGGATCGAGTGGTAGATGCCAGACTCTTGCCCAGAGCGGCTGTATTGTTTCACCCCCTCGCAAGCACTGCGTGTGAGGGTCTCAGCTTCTCCGCAACCTTGCTGGGGCTCAGTGGGGCTGCTCTTTTTCCTTCAGGCATCCTAATAGGTGTGTAGTGGTGTCCCACAAGCTGGAATTTCCCTCATAACTAATGGTACGAAGCAACTCTTCATGTGCTTATTTGCCTTTCCTGTATCTTCTTTGGTGAAGTATCTGTTTGACTTTTTTGGCCATTATAAGAATGGTTTGTTTTCTTATTTTGGAGTTTTGAGAATTCCTTATACATTCTGGTTTTAAGGCTTCTCTCAGATATGGGATTTGTAAATATTTTCTTCCAATCTGTGCCTTGTTTTCTAACTCTCTTAACAGGGTCTTTTAAAGAGCATATATTTTTAATTTTGGTGAAGTACAATTATCATTCTTTTCTTTGGATTGTACTTTTGGTGGCATAACCACAAAATCTTTGCCTGACCCATGGCCACAAAGGGTTTTCTCCGAGTTTTTCTTCTGAAGTTTTATACTCTTAGGTTTAACATTCCAGCCTGTGATCCATTTTCACCTAATTTTTCTCTGTTGTGTGATGTACAGATGACAGTTCTTGTGTTTGCATGTGGACACGTAATTGTGCCGGTGCCCTTGCCCATCTCTTTGTTTTGATGCAAGCACCACACCGTCTTGATGACACAGCCTGACTTTTAAGACTTACTATGAAGCTAAAGTATCCAAGACAGAATGGTATTTTGCGTCAAAGTAGACAAATAGATCAATGGAACAGAATAGACAGTACAGAAATAGGCCACTTGTATTTGGTCAATTGATTTTCACCAAAGGTTCAAAGGAAATAGTCTTTTCAATGGATGGTGCTGGACCTGGTAAATTCCTTCACCAGGAAGCTGAGCAATTACAGGGTTTACCTCATTTGTTTCCCTACTCTCAAGGGATCACTGCCGTCCTTACTTGATGTCACCTGTCCTGAAAACCATTGTTTTATAGATTTGCCTAGTATTTTCTTTGGGAAAATAAATCCAGTTACTGTTTAACCACCTTGGTCAGGAGAAAAAGCCCCTGGACTATGGCATTGGCTTCTTAATTGTCCCCCCCCATTACCCTCCTATATTACTGATTTATCAAGTGTTAAATTTGATCGTTAATGTATATTATGCTTTATTTCCAAAAAGTTCCACTTAATTATTTTTCAAATCTGCTTGATCATTTTTATAGTCTCTTGCACTTTAGTCTTCTTTTCTTTATTGAATTATGATTGACATACATAAAAGATGTGGATATTTAATGTATATGTCTTGATGAGTTTGAAGATAAGGATACATCCATGAAACCATCCTCTTGTATGATGTCCTAAACTTATCTATAATTTCTAGAAGCTTCTTTCCTTTTTTTAAATTTTTTAACTTAAAAAAATAAAAAATAAAAGATTTTATTTACTTATTTGGCACAGAGAGAGAGATTACAAGTAGGCAGAGAGGCAGAAAGAGAGGGGGAAGCAAGCTCCCTGCTGAGCAGAGAGCCCGACGCGGGGCTCAATCCAGGATCCTGAGATCATGACCTGAGCCGAAGGCAGAGGCTTTAACCCACTGAGCCACCCAGGCGCCCCTTTTTTTAATCAGAAAATTGACAGAAGATCTGCCCTCTTAAATTTTTAAGTACACAATGCAGTATTGTTAACTATATGCTCCATGATGTCCAGTACTTTTCTAGGATTCCTTCATTTTGCATAAGTGAAACTTTGTGCCCTTTGATCAACACCTCCTGCTTCCCCCTTCCTCTGGTCCCTGGCAACCATCATTCTTCTTTTTGTTTTTGTGAGTTTGACTGTGTCATATCTCTGCTATCACTGGGGTCATGTGGTCTTTGTTCTTTTGTATCTGGCTTATTCTACTTCTGAGTTCTTCTATGTTGCAGCAAATGGCAACATTTCCTTTTTTTTTTTTTTTTTAAGGCTGAGTAATAATCTGTAGTGTATATACTGTATCATCTTCATCCATCCATTCATCAATTGGTGGACATTTGGGTTGATTTCATATCTTGGCTATTGTAAACAATGCTGCATTGAACGTGGGTGTGCAGTTATCCCTTTGAGATCCTAATTTCAATTTGTTTGGGTATGTACCCAACAGTGTGATTGCTGGATCATAAGGTAGTTCTATTTTTAATTTTTTGAGGAACCTCCATACTGTTTTCCATAGAGGACATATTAATGTACATTCCCGCCAACACATTACAGGGATTCCTTTTCACCACATTCTTGCCAATACTTACTATCTCTTATTTTTATTTTTTATAATCGCCATCCTAACAGGTGTGTGGTGATCTTTCACTGTGGTTTTGATGTGCGTTTCTCTGATGATCAGTGATGTTGAGCACCTTTTCATGTGTCTTCTATGGAGAAAAGTCTACTCAGGTCTTTCCCCCATTTTTTTAAGGTTGGGTCCCCCCCCCCCCACTATTAAGTTACATGAGTTCCCTAGATATTAACTTCTTATCAGACAAATGATTTGCAGGTATTTTCTCTCATTCTGTAGGTTGCCTTTTCATTTTGTTGATAGTTTCCTTCACCATGCAGCAGCTATAGAGTTTGACACAGTCCCAGCTGTTTATTTTTGCTTTTGTTGCCTTTGGTGTCATATCCAAGAAATCACTGCCAAGGCCAATACTGAGAAGCTTTTTCCCTGTGTTTTCTGTTAAGAGTTTTACAGTTTCAGATCTTATGTTTAAATCTTTAAACCATTTTGATTTGATTTTTGTGTGTAGTATAAAATAAGGGTCCAGTTGCACTGTTTTACATGTGGATATCCACTTTTCTCAGTGTTATTTTCTCATTTTCTCGTTGTGTATTCTTGTCCCCCTTGTTTGAAAATCAGTTTGTCATAAATGTGTGGGTTTATTTCTGGCCTCTCTCTTGCTCTCTTTTCTGTGCCCCTAGTTGGTACATCTAGTTTTATGCCAGTGCCATAATATTTTTATTATTATAGTTTTGAAATATATTTTAAAAATCAATAAGTGTGATGCTGCCTGCTCTGTTTTTCTTGCTCACGATTGCTTTGGTTAATTGGAGTCTCTTTTGGTTCCTTATGAATTTTAGGATTGTTTTTTAAAATTTCTGTTATCTTTACTCTTATTCTCAACCTTTTCTAAAAACACGCATAACATTTTATATCTGATAATGCCAACCTAGGAAGTCATGGCACATCTGACTCTGTTTCATGTGTCATTAGCTCTCACTTTCTAGTAACTTATTTCCTTGTTTGTTTTTGGATTTTTGATGGTGAGCTGAGATTTTTGGAACTTTGAGACTTGGGATCGAGGTGGGATTTTCCAGTAATGATTTGTTTTGCTTCTGCTAGGTGCCTGAGGTCATGCACTGGGCACTACTTTAAATAAAATTCTTAGTTTTAGGCTTTTTTGTGTCACGTGTAGTGAGAATTCAGATTACAAACCCATGAGGAGACTGTCTTATTGTTATAAAATTAATGGAAGAGACTTTTGCCCTCTCCACTTAGTGATAGGATTCGAGTTTTTCAGTGTCCCCTTAGAAGGTGGTGAGGGTAGGGTGTATTATTTCTAATTCACCTGTGTATTGAGGGGCCCTATGAGGTCTCAGCTTTTGCAGGAGTAGAAGTTGGGTCTTCCGCTTGATTTGCACCTACGGTAGATTCTGGGTTTGAATCCTGCTTCCTGCACCCCACCAGACCATAAAAATGGAAGATCGAACTCACTTGGGTTGGCAAATGCTGTCAAAATGAAAACCCTCTTACCTGGTTTCAGTTTTCGATTTTAAATATATTTCACTTTCTAATCAGAACTTCAATACATTTATGTTGACGTGTTGAACATTTTTATATTTTAACTGCATTTTTAATTGTTTTCAATATAGGGGAGCAGTTACTAGAGTAACTGGTCAGCTGTACTGTTGGAAATGGACTCCTTTTTATCATCAAGAAGGTGTATATTTTAATATAGTCAAGTGGAGCTGCCTTTTCCTTTATGATTATTACTTTTTGGTCTTGTCTAAGAGATCTTTCTTTATTCCCAGTCTCCCAGCGTCATAAACATAAAAATATATTCTCTTATGTTCTGTGTATATTAATGTAAGGAAGGATTTATTTTTATTTTTGTCTACATGGAAAACTTTGACTGTGGGTCAGATTTGACTTTTGACCTGTTTTTATATGCCCTTGTGAGCTAGACAGGGTTGTGACATTTTTAAAAGCATATATAGAGAGAGAGAGAAAGAGAGCGAGCATGCGCGTGTGTACACCTATGTGGTAGAGACGGTATGTGGTCTGCAAAATCTAAAATATTTATTATCTGGACCTTTATACAAAGAACTTGCAGGCCTCTGGATTAATTTATTTTTTTTCATACTTATTTGCTATACTTTAACTTCCCATTTATACATGGAGCTTATTTCTGGGCCCTCCATTTGATTTCATTTGTCTCTTCGTTTGTTGCCAACTCCAAATACCACACTGTAATGAAAATGGCTGTTTTCATTAATGAAAGTACATGAGCTAAAGGAGAGGGATTAGAAAATGCAGGATCCATTTTCAGAGTGGAAATGGAAAAATGTAGAAAATTCATACTTGGATGCCTAATTGCCCTGACATTAACTGGAGGCATAGAGATTCAGAGTGCCCAGAGACTACGCCTCTGCTGTGCCCAGAGCAAGCGCTGGACCATGGAATTGGATTTTATTGATTAATTTGTAACTGTGTACAGTGCTGTATGAAGCATGAAACGGTTGTTCTAGGAAGCTTCTGACAAATGGAACAATGGGTTTGAAGTCCCGAGTGGATCAGAATGAGCGAGGAGGAGATTCGGGGTCACATGAGAGAAACGTGACCTGTATACCCTAAAATACATGTTTATCATTGAAAGTGGGGGAAAGAGAGAAAACTGGGCCCTGAGAATAAAATCTTTCCCTCTAGAAGGGATGTCTGTCTGTCTGAGGTTCGTGTCTGCTCACTTCGATCATGACACAGTTACCCGTTCAGGGAGGGAGCACTCCCAGGGACAATGGCGCAGTCTCTGAGGTGAAGTGGAGACACATGTAAGAGAGATGGTGGTGGCCACCACACCTGGCTGAGACATTTGTCACATTCACCAAGGTGCCAGAGGCTTTGACCACAGTCCTAGGTCCTGCTTAGTGGGGTACAGAAGGTCTGCACGCCTCCACTCTGCTTCCTTTGGCTTTCTTCTTCCCTGTGGGATCAAATGGGAGGAAGAGTATGACAGCACGAATTTTTCCCCCCAGAATAAGCATGTGTGAAGGGGCCTCCCCCTCTCCTTCAGTCCACCTTCTTTCCCTCCGACTTGGCTGCTAAAAGGAGCGGTGGAAGTGTGTGGGGTGGAGTGGGCAGGGGGCCAGTGCCTCCTGTGAGCCTCAGGATACAGGACAGAACTTCACTCTGCCTTCTTTTGAGAGCTTCTCACTGAACTTTAGTTAAAACAGTGTCTCCTGAGTTCTTGACCTTGGCCAGCCAGTCACCGATGTCTCTGCTGGAGCTGATGTGGGGTAAGAAGGCTTTTTTCTGATCAGTTTTTCATGAGACCTATCGACAAAAACGATGTGCCGATCTTACCTAAGTGTCAATAACGCAGGCTCTTAAAGGAAGGCCTTTGGAGAGAGACTGAGAGTGCAGGGGGTATACCGAGTATAGGAGTTAAATTCAAGATCTAGACTGCAAATGGCAGTTTATTAAAAACCCTGTGAGCCACTGTACAGGTCAGCTCACAGCAAATTAGACAAATACAGAAACCTAGATGGATTGTAAAGATAACCTCCAGTAAAAACACAGAAAAAGAGTGGCTCTGTGGGACAACGTCACGCACAGAAGCAACACTGTATTTTTAAGGATCCTTGCGTATTTAAGGCTGTTCGTCCCGACATACTTGAGTGAGTGTCTCTGGGGAAGATGGGCCAGCGGGACTCGGAGGAGAAGGGAGGCACTTGAATCACGTGTCTGGGGTCAGGCTGCCCAGAAGCAGAGCCTGAGATGGGCATTCCTGGGCAGGTGATTTACAGAGTGCGTGCTCTCAGGAGTGAGGGAGGCAGACCCGGGCACAGGAAGGACTCAGGGAGATCCAGCATTGAGGATCCAGTCCCGCGTGATCCTCCGGGAAGGTCTGGAGTGTGCGACGCACCAGAGATTATCCTGCTCAGAGAGAAAGGGGCTGAGCTGTCACCTTCTGCGACTGTCGGTCTGGGGCCAAGGGCCCTTCCTGCGGTACGTGTAAGCTCCCCCAGGCCTCTTCAGGCAAGATAGCTCCCATCAGCCAAGGGCCATCCTCTTGAGAAGGGGGTAAATAGGAGTCATTAGCCACCGACACCCCAGCATCTGGAACACAGCATGCAGCTGGGTGCGGGCTGTTGAGATGGGCCTTCGAGGCACCTGCTCAGCCGCAGGAGGCCTTGTTTGCCTGGTGACGGTGCCCACTCTGCCTCCCGTGTGCTCATGCCCGGAGGAAGGTGCTCCAGGAGGGGCTGCGTGCAGAGTGCTCGGAGAGAACCCAGGAGAGGGAGCAACAGACTCGGCCCATGACTCCACAAAATACTGCTTTTTTTTTTTTTTTTTAGGAAAGAGAGAGAGTGAGAGAGACAATGAGAAGGGAGAAGGTCAGAGTGAGAAGCGGACTCCCCATGGAGCTGGGAGCCCGATGTGGGACTCGATCCCGGGACTCCGGGATCATGACCTGAGTCGAAGGCAGTTGCCTAACCAACTGAGCCACCCAGGCGCCCCACAAAATACTGCTTTGAGGGCAAGGCTGGGATCCACTTAGGCTCCCCCGAGGGCTAAAGGGCCCAGATTCCACCTTCTGAGACTTGAGTTCAGGGGCCAGGGCCCTCCTACAGTCTCCTGGTGGTTTCTGTTGAGCAGAGTCCCTCACTAGGCCGTTTTCCAAAAGCAAAATTGCCCATCGGCTCAAACTGTGCCATTCTTGACACCTGCAGGCTTGTGGCGGTCACCCCCTGACTTGGGGGAAAGGTGACCCGGCGGCGCACAGAGAAGGATTCTCCGCGTCCCCCACCCCTACCCTCCTTCTTCCTTTTGTCTCTACACTTTGAAATCACTCTCCGCCCAGGCCCAGCAGGAGCCCTGACTGGTTCAGGGGCTTGTGATTAGCTCCCGACCCTGGCTCAGATAGCTCTTTCAGGAGCCTGTGGACTTGACGAACAGGGAGGACTGCTTCAAAGAATAAGGCGGGCGCCCCTGGGGAAAATGACAGCTCCTGCCCAAGGCCAGGGAGGCAGCAGGGCCGTGTGAGAGCAGCCTCTCCCGAACACGGACTCCAGAAGAGATGAACAAAAAGTCACTTTCTCATTGTTTTGATGCGGTAAAAACCAGCGCCTAAGAGAATACAGCATTCTGCAGATCTTATTGAAAATGCTGTGAGCAGCCCTGGTGATTAGGGGAGTGCAGCTGGAGGCTGGCGGTGGCTCAGACAAATGAGAAAGGAAAATGGCCAAGCAGGTGGCCTCACCTTCCCCCCCCCGGGGCTGAAGAGCGTCTGGGAGTAGAACTCTTGTAAACTGAGGCTTGTAAAGGAAAGGGCGTCCTTGTGGCTCGTCAGGGCAGAGAGAAGCAGCGCAAAGGTCTCTTCAGAGAGCTGACCGCTGCTGGTGGCCTGTCGCAAACTGGTGCAGAGCACTGGCCCCGGGGTCTAGCTCCACTTGGCTCTGCGGTATTGAGTGTTTCAGGGCTCACAGCCCCTCCTCTGCGGCCTGCTGTCTGGCCCACAGCGTGGCGGCCCTGGGGCAGCTTGCTGGTCTGTGTCTGCACGTTTGCTTGCACATCCTAATAAATGCGCAATTACTTACGTTCTACTCTACTAATGTGCTATGTAGATTATAAAGGGCATACAGCAATAGATACAACAGAGTCTGGAAGAAAATAAATATAAATATAAGCTCCAGTATTTTCTTTCTCAGCTTTGCCGTGCCTTTGCACTGGGATGTGAATACGGTTTCGGAGATTAGACCAGGCGATGTGATCTGTAAGGTCCCCTCCGGAGGGAAAGTCTACGATGCCCATTCTTTCCGACTAGACCCTCTGAGCCTGCAGGGTCCAGTACGGTAGCCATGGGCCACATGTGGCTGTTCAAATTTATTAAAATGAAATAAAGTAAAACTCACTGCCTCAGAAACACTGCATTTCAAATGCTCAATAGCTGCACGTGGTCAGCGCAGCTCACAGAATGTTCCTGCCGTTCCGGAAGTTGTACAGAGCGGTGTGTCTGTAAGCAGTCGGGACCGTGTGGTTCAGGATCTTGTTACGGCCACTAGCCTTTGGTAAGCACGCGCTCTGCGCGAAGCAGCACGGAAGGCCCTTCCTGTGCCCCGTCTCATGTCGTCCCTCCAACGGCCTCGCGAGTTAGGTCCCAATGTTGTCTCCATGTCCTCGAGGGGAAAAGGAGGACTGGAAGGATAAGGAGTTTCTGGGCTGACCCCACAGTGACTTGAGGGTTTATTGTCTTGAGTGTCGCCTTTGTAAGCGTTTGTGTGCATGGGCTTCTGGGCACATATTCCAGGGAAGGCTACTGCACACGTGCTTCTCTGTCCCACAGGTACAAAGGGAGTTTCTTGCAGAGCCGCGTTCAGCTGAGAGGGAGTGGACCGCGCAGGCCACTCAGGCTGCTGAGAAAAGACCACCACCTCCCCCCACTCGAGGCGCCGGGCCCACGCGGGACCTGCCGGCAGCGTTCCTCAGAAATGGCAGGTAACGTTCTTGGAGGCGGGCGAATCCAAACCGGGCACACCAAAGCGCCGGGCCCCTCGTAGAGGCTGGGGATGCAGGCTGGGCGGGAGCCGGCTCTCCTTGCGCTCAGGAGCCCGAGGGTATGATGACAAAGCCGAGACCTCTGTGGGACAGTGTGTCCCCACACTAGTGGGGAGAACACTAGGGGAGAATATGGAGAGGTCAGGACGCGTCCTTCAGTCCTGGCCACGTGTGCTGGGCCGTGTGCCGGGTACAGCTCTTCTCCAGGACCTCAGGGACGTGAGTCAGAACTCTGGGTGCCTCCACTTTCCCCCATCTTTCCGAAGGAAGTTCACTTGATTGTTTCCACAGGCCGTTTCGAGGCTGCAGTGGGTCAGCGGGGGGCTTGAGAGTCAGTGTTTGAATAGAAAGATGAGCAGTTAGTGCGCGCGGGCGCTGCAGGGAACGTTGCTCACATGGAAGGCGTCAGAGGTGCGCGCCTTGTCACGCTCAGAAGTAAATCAAGGGTGAACTAATGCGGCGCGCTTCCTGGAAGAAGGACTGTTTTCAGCTGTAATCACTGGGCAACCGGGGCAAATCGCTGCACTTCTCCAGACCTCCATTCTCTCCTTCCGTTTCTCCCCCGCCCCAGGAGCTGATGGGCTCACCTTAGCCTCTTTTGCGAGGTGTTGACTGGGAAAAATGAAGAGCTTCTGTGGAAAGGCTCTAGGGTCCCATCTGGCCAGCTGTGACTGAATCACCATCCTTTTGTGGCTGATCATTGTCTGGCTCAGGGGCTGACCCCTTGGGACCCCGGGGACAGTTGGCTGGGGCACCTCCCCCTCCCCCTCTGTGTAGCTCCAGTGCCCCCTGCCGGTAGGTGGCTCTTCCGTGCTCCCCCTCCCCACCGCCCCCAAAACCTTGTCCTGTAGGCAAGGACAGGGGTTTGTCCTTTGTTTCTCAGTGAGACTTTAAATCAAGGTAAGTATTTGCTCTGTGGGTTGCGGAGCAAAGCATTGTCTTTCTAGGACCCTGGAGGCGTAAGATGGTGTGGGGGAGGCTGGCATGAGGAGGGGGTCGGGGGTCGTCTGAAGGCCCCAGGGAGCCCAGTGGATCCTTTCTTCACTTCCGAGGCCCACATCGCACCTCTGTGACTTTCCTTCTCACATAGATAGGGCCAAGGGAACTGCCCAGGGGGTTGCTCAGTTGATACCTGCCGCCTCCGACAGAACCAGCTGGCACGCTGCCAGTTGTCCCAAATGGCAGAACCCTCCCAGCAGCTTTCTTCCCAGTGCCTTCAAGAGGCCTAAAGCGGCTGCTGCTGGACGCTCACAGCGGCTGCCATGTTTGTACTCCGCAGCCTTGTGCTGAGCACGGAGGGGGAGAGAAGCGACCCCTCTGTGCCACAGGGCGAAGACAGAGGGACCGGTGGCCGAGCTCTTCACCCTTTGCTCAGTCACGTGGGGGATGACACAGCAGGGCGGTTAGCCGCCCCCTCAGGATCCGCGTCCACACAGCGAGGCTGCTGATAAAGGCCTTACCTACCAGTGGCTTGGTGTGCGTGTCGGGCGAGCGGCCGTCTGCGGCAGGCGCCGGGGGACCACAGCAGGTGACGGGTGTCGGTTGTGGCCACCTGCCCAGCGCGACAAGCACACCTGTAGAACAGGCAGGTGCCGAGGGCCAAACGAGTGTGGGGCGCGCGGTAAATAAGTGTTTCTGTTGGCAGAGGACGAGGTCAGTGTTGGGGGAGGGAGCGAAAGGCAGGGGCTTTCTCGAGAGACATAGGGCTTCATCTGGAAATGCAGATGTAGGGAGAACAGGACAGAGACTTGCTGGATTGAGGAGTGGGAGTTGGGGCTCAGGGGCAAGAATGCGACTCTGGAGAGGCAGCTGGAGCCCAGATGGGCCAGTGCGCCGGGGCCAGCAGGGGATGGGGACAGCCACTGCCGCCGGTGCCCCACTTGGCCACCACCTGTGCTAGTCCCTACGGTTGTGGAAGAAATTGCCACAAACTTGTGGTTTAAAACAACAAAAGTTAATTTTCTCAGGGTTATGGAGGCCAGTTGTCTCACACTGTCTCCAGAGGCTTTAGGGAAGGAGCCTTCCTGCCACTTCCAGCTGTCGGTCGCTCTGGCCATCCACTGGCTCGTGGCTGCACCTCTCCAGCTTCTGCCTCCTTCTGGACATGGACTTCTCTGTGTATTTCTGTGAATCAAATCTCCCCTCTTTTTTCCTTGTAAGTGTACTCGTCTTTGGATTTAGGGCTGATCCTAGATCCAGGCTGATCTCATTTTCAGTCTTCATTTAATGACATCTGCAAAGACTCTTTGCAGACTCTTTGCAAACTCTTACCCCAAGTAAGGCCACAACCACAGGTTAAACAAACTGGGACTTGGACATACCATTTGGGGGGTCACAGTTCAATCACTGTACCACTTTTACAATATTCCCCCTCTTTGTGAACCAACGTAAGTGACCTAAAAACCTGTTTCTGAGTGAGAAGAGCTGCGGCACACGTGGACGGTTAGTGTGCGATGAGGCACATTGTCTGTGCTCTTGCTGTGTACACACAGTCTGGGTAGGAAAGTTCTGTTTGAACCAAACCAGTACATAATCATTCAGTCACCCGGCCCACCCCCAGCAGAGCATGTTCCACACTTGGGGGAAGAGTTTACACGTAGCTTCAACGCCAGGATCAGTGTGTTGGGATAGGGGACCCATTAGCTTCCCTTTAGGGAGAAGCCCAGGGGCAGACGGGGTAGGGCACGGGCGGGCCCTGCAGGTATGGCTGTGGGGATTGTGCCCCCAAGGCCTGTGGTCTAGTTCCCACTGGATGGTCTAGCCTTGCCCTCTGACTATGGGGCTGTGAGCCCAAAGCAGGGAGCCCTGGCTTCTCTCCCCTTCCCTGCTGCAGCCGGCAAGTAGAAGGGGGTGCCTCTTCCTAATGTGCACAGGTGCCCCGCGTGCTCGCGGGCTGGGGCCCCCGTGTGAGCAGAGACACCAGGTGGGAAGCCTCTGACCTGTCACCGTCCTTTGCACCCCCTTCTTCCCTTTGAAAGCTTCTCTCGGCCTCGGGGGTGGTCCTGCTCCCACCCACATGGACTGATGGAGGGCATCTGGAGACCCCTTCCATGTTGGGAGAAATCCCACTTCTATCTACTTCTTATCTCCGCAGCAGCTTTTCATACCAAAGCCTCAGAGCAAACTGGGGCAGAGTAAATGGTGTATAAAAACAGACCCAAACAAACAAAAAAATCAGAAACACAATCTGAATGTGGAGCTGAGAAAGGCGAGGCCATCCGTAGTTCAGATGCCCCCTGGGATATGGCCCCACACAGGGGCATTATAATGCCCCAGCAACAGCCCAAGTGGTGACAAATGTCTCTGCTTTCGTGTTTATTATTTGAGAAGCGGATTGAGCCAGAGGCCTGGGTCACTGGTGCCAATTTTCAAAGGGCTCCCTCCCCCGCAATTAGGAAGAACATGGAGGATGTCCATTAAGAGCAGGTGTGAACCTGTGGGATGTGGGATAAGCACTGGCCCGTGGAGTATTAATCATCCTGTCCCTTATTGAAGTGTCAGAGTGGGAATGGGGCTGGCTGCTTTACCCAACCGGCTGGCCCAGGGTGGACAGGTCATGATGGACACTGAGTCGGAGGGTGGTAGAGTGCATTAAAATAAATACCTCCTGGGAATCAAAGGGGCTTGGGAAGTTTATTGCCACCGTGTGCCTATACCAGTATTTCACAGTGGAGTGACAAGCACTGGGAGTGTTGGGTATTTGAAGACAAAGTGCCGTTACTTCAAAGGAGCCTAACGGTGGTCCTCGGTCACCCACCATCTACAAACAACTTTCTGGTATCCTCTGACCTGGCAGGTCCTGCATGGAGAGATCAGGGCTGGCGTCTGAGTGAGGGAGCTGACCAGGCCGTGTGTGTGTGTGTGTGTGTGTGTGTGTGCGTGCGTGTGTGCGCGCACGCACGGGAATGTGCCTGTGAATGCATGCTGCTATGTATATTTTTTTGCAGGGGGTGCGTATGGGGGGAGGGCAGGACAACAATAGAATCATCTATTTTAGGTGACCTGAGAGGCTGTAACTTTGGGGGAACTTGATGAAATGCAACAAAGAAATTGAAAATGGTCTTTGGGGGGAACTTCCCAACTAAAAGGTAGGGAAAACCTTTGGCCCTGATCGTTTTAAGTCAACTAGAATCAGTAACATCTCTTCAAATAAGTAGGCATAAATACTTGTGTCCGGGGGCTGAAACTATCATAACCAATTCTTTGTCCTCTTTAGTTTTGGTGAATCTTCCTGTCAACAATGTATAAAGATGAGAGGAAGAGGATGTTTCTGAAAAATATTTTTTAAAAGGATGCTTAATTTCCCTCTTCTTTAAACTATTCTGATAGCTTGGTACTAATCATTGCAATTAACAGATGGCTTGGCAGTGAAGTCATCTGCAAGCAGAAGGCCAGAGGAGTTAGGAAGGATAAAGACCTACTTTATAAGATTTTAGAATGATCGGAGTCTTTGAGACTCTTTTGAGTCTGTTTTTAAACCTAAATCGAGTGGTCCATCCCCTCCATGTTTCCAGCAAGGCGGTGGGGGAAGCTGGAAGTCTCTTTTTAAATATCAAGTAGCAATGAATTCCTAGTAGCGACGGTGACTGTCCATCGTCAGGAGTATTGCTGTTTTGGAGAACTTCCTTCCTCATTCCTGTGTACCTCAGGATCATTGGGGAGGGATGGTATTGGGTGGCTTTAATCTCAGAAGCTCAAGGTTCCTCATTGAAGGAATTCATAAAAAGATGCTTTTTAAGATCCCAAGTCATTGAATATCCCAAGGAGAGCATCCATCTACTTGAGGGAAAACCTTGTAGTCCAAACTTTCTTTATGGGTTGCCCCAGTCAGAGGTTGTCCGGGGAGGCGATGATTGTCACAGGACGAGAACATTCTCTAATAAACTGACTGCTTATAAATGTAGACCCCTTTTAAATACCACTTTCTCTCTTTCTCCCTCCTTAGCATTAGCTTTCATTCCTGCCCTTTAGATTAATTTTCACAATATAATGTAAATTGATTGCCAAGTGAAACCACAAATCATGCTCAGGCCATAGAATTTCATGATGTTGATGGAAGTGACCACTGCCTTGTTTGAAACTCAGTGATAGAATCTGACTAGGGGACAAATGGACAGGAGAACTCCAAAGAGGCTGATGCCAAGAGAGCGAGATGCATATTGGAGAGTTAGGAGAAGCCCCTTGGGAAAATTGAGGAGGCATTATAATATTGGAGGGGAGGTCCCTCTTGATCTTTCTGTAAGAGTGAATGTAAACTGAAGAGTAACTCATAGAGTAGTTCTACAATTTAGTGTAAAAATGTACTCTGCCCCCATCAGCACTGGATTAACCTTTGTTGATTTCAACAATTAGCTCACAGTTTGCTGTGAAGACTTATTTTTATTTTATCATTGTTGGTTTATCAGCTTACTTTCACAGCTTTCGGTTTCAAGATAAATTCTCAGAGTCCATAATAGAGTCCCCACTATTTACTGTGCAATTTTGGTCCCCAGGGTGAATGGATTCCTTTTAGGTGGCCTTTCCCCAGTGACAGTGATCTCAGTTAAAAAGGGCCCTACTAACCAAGCACGTGGGTCATCTCTGCCTTTGCGCCCGTGCCTAGCATGGCGTCAGGTTCTTAGTGAGCATTTGTGGAATGAACAGCTGACCAAACAGAAGGAAATCACCCTGACGCTCAGTCCGGTTGAGAAGATGAGCAAAATGAACCCCCAAGGCTTCTCTGAGAATGAAGGAAGGGGCAGGCCACCGGTAGATTTCATTTCTGGTTGTATTTTGGAGAGTCATCAACAACAGAAGAGTCCAGTGGGTGTCCGGTTTAGATGGCAGTGAGCCAAGCAGCATAAAAGAAACCTTATCTTTATTTTCTTCATAAAAGAAATTTTTTCATCTAAAAAGAAACTTCCATCGTCCCCGACCTTTACTGGGCTCAGTTTTTTGTGGCACTGCCGTCTTCAACCTTAAGGATCATCTGTCTGTCTAATGCCACCTCGGGTGTACTGATGGAAGCTCCGGGAGGTACAGATGGTGACTTCGAACCTGAGGACGCTCACTTTGATGTCTTTTAACCTGGGGTCCTCTCTTACACAATGGTGGGACCAGGTCTTGAGTAGGAGATTCGTCAAAGCCAGCACTTGAGTTAAAACAACCTGTGGGCAGCATTATCTTTGAAAATCCTGTAACTCAGTTACAAGAGTGTACTTGGTGTCTTTAGCTCTGAGCAGGATTTCTCGTGCACGAGATGTTTGAGGACCCCTGAGGTAGAGGAAGTAAAGAAAAGAGGCAGTCTGTCTGTCCCAGCTGCTCGAGGATCAACAGTAAACCCTCTCTCTAAGGAGGGAAATGAAGACCTTTCCAGTGTCCTTGCTTTGCCAGGCAGGGTGCGCCTTTAGCAGGAAGCCTCTAAAACTGTTAGGCCATGTTGATGGAGTGGCTTGGTGTGGTGGGAATTAAGATATGGAGTTTGCCTTCTGGACCGTGTGAGGGGCAGCGTCTCAGGATCCAGAGTGTGGGTGAAATGTGTGGTGGGACCCTGATGTTTCTCATCTGGTGCCGGCTTAGGACTCGGGGGCAGTTCCCTAGTTGGCATTTACTCCGTGCCAGCTTGAGCCACCTGGTGGAGGTCAGCCAGAGACCGTATCTCTGGTGTAAGGGGAAGTTCACCACCAACCCTTGTTGTGACAGTGGTCTCTTCATTGTTTACTTCAGAAGCTTAAATGAGGGGTCTCATTTAAGAAGAGAAGTTGTGCAGGTGTGTGTGCGTGTGTGTGCGTGTGTGCACGCGCTCACGTGTGTGCACACATGCATGCAGGGGCTTGCACTCGAAGGTTATATTTCCATCAGAAAAAGCAATTGAAAAACCCACACATCCCTGTAAAGTGGTTGACAGCACCTGAGTGAAAGCAGCTGCTGATTCTCTCATTGTGGTTCCTCAGTTCCCAGTGTGTTTCTCCTGATGAGGTCACTGCTCTGAAATGAATACTTTTCTTTTCAGAATAGGGGGCGCAGTGGAGATGAACACAACATCATTGAATTCTGTTTGCATTTCAAGTGGGACTTTTTGTCTCTGGGAGCTTACAACCCACGAGCCTACAGCCCTATTACCGGTTTCCTAATACCACAGTTATTGACCCTGGGCTGCAAAAAAGAATCTCATAATTAGGTTTGCCCTGTTTTCGTGTTTATATGCACATCCCTTTCTCTCTAGCCGATGACATACCAGTTTTTATTTTTTTTATTATTGAAATCCTTTGTGTTAAAAGGACCTGCTCCATTAACCGAGACCTGTTCTATTTACTCTGATGCTGGGATGCATTAAAACATTCCATGGTATAAAGAGTGCTCTTATATATTCCCTTTGAAATGCATTTTGCCGAACTGAATGGGGAGCATTGGTGTGGTTGAGGTTAGTTATTGGGGTTTCGCTGGGCGCATTGGCGGTCGCACACTTCGGCTGGCGCACAGACCAAAGCTGGGCCACTGAAGAGGAGCGGAGCACGGCCCTCTGCCCGGATGACGCGTCTGAAGTCATACTGATTGAGGGGGATGTTTTATTGAACAGTACGAACTATACCGTGTTTATGGTTTTGCAATTTCCTGCAGCTGGCATGGCTTAAAACAGTAAACACCGTGAAGTTCGGGGCTGTGCTTCACAGGGAGATTTTAGAAACTCTCCCAGCAAACTAGTGGTAAGGGACTCTGTGTCCTTTGCAACTGGAGAAACGAAGACCCCGAGAGGCGTCAGCAACTTGCCTGAGGCCGCCCGTGGATAAAGCTGGTGGTCAGCCGTGTTCCCTACATTCACATCATTCACGTGCCGCCTCTAGAAATGTTGCGTCTGCATGTCGCTTGTGTGAATGTTTGCTCATGTTATCCTTTAAACTCACTCACCAAAAACGCAAATACATTTATTTTAAAGAGAAACTGTTTCTGCCCACTGAAAATGGAAAGCCAACATCACCTGGCCTTAAGAGAGTGCCACAGGATAAAAACACTCTAATGTTCTACGGTAAATGAATTCTAGCCCCAGTCAGCTGTGGGCAGAAGGCCAGGAGCCCGAGGAAGGCCTCCTCTGCTGGAAGGAGAGTATGAAGTCTTGAGGGGCATTAGAGGTCTATTAGCACCCAGCTGAGACTTTCTTCTTTCCCTTGATTAGAGGGAACTGCTCTTTCACTGTGTGATGAAGTTTTATTTAATTCTAAGCTGTGAGCTGCCTCTCCCTGGGACTTTGGTGGCTGCGACACCCTTTTCTTGACAAAAGGAAGGACCTCCCTCAGCTTGTGTTATCCTAACCTAAGGTTTCCTTAACTTTTACAAGGCCTTGACCTGTATAGATTTAAACTCTGCGTTCCCCAGAGTCGGCTGCAGAGGCCATGGGATGACCTTCCACGCAGACCTTCCTTGAAGCCCGTACAGTCTCTGCCTCCTTGGGGGTGGGGGGCGGGACCTGCCAGGGGCCTCCCAGGCAACTTCAAACTCTGGGAGCCCAGGTGCCATGAGAGGATGCGGGAGAGGCTGGGCACCCTTTGGGGCTTTGCAGATATTCAGGTGGGGGGGTTGATCTTGCTTCTGAGGAAGATGGGGACCCGCCGAAGGATTTGGGTACAAGGAGGAGGGCAGCGGGTAGACCGTTCACTGGAGGCATTGAAAAGATCACTCCAGGCGCAGAGTGGAGCAAGGATTGTGGCAGATGGGGTGGACCCCAGGAGACTGACTGGAAGGCCCTGGAGACGGGCTGGGCACATTTGTGTTTAAAAAGATCTTGGGAAAATTGATGCTCCACCTAGAGGTATAAAATAGTGAATTATTCATTTTTAATTGTGTGTGTAAGCCTGAATGATACTTCCTTTAACGCATCGAAGTACAGTAGATAAGGCTAATGTTCGCCTTGACCACCTCCCCCCCGCTGTTCCCAGCACCCCCTCAGATAAAACTGCTGTTCGGAGTGCATCTGCCAGATGGTTATCTATGCGTGCGCGCGTGCGTGTGTGCTTAACAGCCACGTGTTTGTCTCACTGTGCAACTCGCTGCTTGTTTTACTCAGCCACGTTTCATAGTTTTCCACACTGTTAATAACTACACGGAGACCTGTCCCCACCTTGCAGATAGGGACAGAGCCTCTCCGGGTGGGAGTGCTCTGAGTTATGGAGCCGTGCTCATCGGGGGGTCTAGCATCACCAGCCTTTCACTGTTGCATCCTGCTTCTGGGACCTGCTGTTCACAGTCCTTGGCCTGAGCAGGGGGTTTCTCTAGGGAGACCCAAGAAAAGGGATGGCTGGGTCTCTGGGCACTGTGATGCACATTTCTGATAGATCTTTCCAGATTGCGTCCCTGTTTACATTCCCAGCTGTAGCATTTCAGAGTACGTCTTCTTTTCCTTGATCTTCTCCAACTTTAAAAAAAAGTCTCTCTGATGGGTAAAAGATGCTGCCTCTGGTGCCCATGGACAGCACGGCCTTCCCACCCCACCTTACTGGGGGGCCCCTGCCCAGATGGACCATGTGGAGGGCTGGCCTTATCCACTAGGGAAAAAACTTGGAGGGATGACAAGACTTTTTGTTTTTGTTTTTGTTTTGTTTTAAATCACAGAGACGTGAGTTTCTCTTGATCAAACTTTAAGTGCCCTGGGTACAATTTGATGTCCTCTCCCAATATTAATAGAGGTATTCCTCAGTCAAGCCACGATGTCTCTGTCTGCTTTGAGAGAGCTCTGTCACGGCGAAGGACACAAAACCATGCAGGCCTTCCTCTGTGCCTAGCCAATTCATTAGACCCGGTTAGCAATTTGCAGGAAGAGATTAATTGATTTGCAGGCTGCTGACCCCTGAGTGTTATTCAGCTCCCTCCCAGAAAGCTCAGGCCGCCCGGGAGCTCAGGAGAGCCAAACAGTAATATGTGAGGGCTTTAGTGAGAGGCCGAGCAGCATCTTCGCTCTGCATTATAAACAGAAGGCAGAGAGATGGATTTCTCAGTCCTTTCTGGTTTAGTGTGGGCTTTGGGGCCACAGTCCAGACTCCCAGGATAAAATGAGAAGGCTCACAGAACTGCGTCTGCCAATATGATAGCAATGTTTCTCTTTGCAAGCTTTTATTATCCCCAAACAGACACCCTGGTTGTCTTATCTGAAATGTTGCCACCGGAGGTGGAGCTCTCCACTCTGCATGCGGTGGTAGGAAGGACTCTGGGTGTAGGGAAAAGGGACTCCATTGAAACTGGCCTGAGCAAAAACCTTCATTATCTCACGTAAGACAATGGCTGCAGGCTTGGCCGAGTTCAGAGGTACGGGTGATGGCATCAGGACATTGTTTCTCTCCATCACTTGGCCCCTCTTTCCTTTTCGGGTGTCAGCTCTAGCTCCCCTGGGACCTCCCAGCCTGTCCACACTCTGCCTAACTCCTAGCCCAAGTTCCCAGACTGTATTTTGCTGGCCCATTTGGGGCCATGTGTCTCTCCTGAGCTAATCACTGGGGATTTGAGTGGCCAGGTCTGGATCATGTACCTGACCTTATATGGAGGGACGGGCAGGGGCCTCCTTTGCCACAGCAGTTAAGAGTCAAGGAGAGCTGGTCTCCCTAGAGAAGAGGGGGCAAAGCAGGTAAACGGTACAGATGTCCAAATTATCTCTTACTCATGGTTTAATTCAGTTCAGCATATGCTTGTGAGCAGTTGAGTCCCCTTATGCCCCTTGAGAGCGCCGAGGGGGAAGATGACGTGTGCCCTCTTCTCGAGGAGCTTAGGGACTCTTTGGTGGATGGAGATACCTTTGTGGCACAGATGAGAGTCACACAGCCTGAGGTTCGCATTCAATTACTGGGGCCTGCTCTGTGCCAGGGAGTGTGTGGGAGCAGGAAGAGAGGCAAATAAGAACATGACGCGGCCCTTGTCCTTAGGGAGAGCCCAGTCTGGCAGAGGGAGCCGGCACAGACTGGTAAACAAGTCATTACAAATGCAATGCGGTAAGCTCGCTGATATGATTAAGCTTCCAAATGAGGGACTCTGACAAGGCCGGCTGGAGCAAGAAGGGAGAGTAGGCTAGCATAAACAGGAACATAATGAGGGGGGCCGCCATGCTTCTGACACCCATTCTGAAGGCCCCTCCATCCGGGCCCCCACCGCAGAGGGGAGTGATGGCAGCGTGCAGCCGGCCCAAAGGCAGCCATTCGCTAGTATCCCTCTTTTCCTCCTTGGATCATAAAGAAATTTTGCCATATACACTAAACTGCTGGAAATGGAGGCACACAGCACTTAACTACTATTTACTTATTTATCTAAAATGCTAAGTGTTTCCCTTGGCAGTCACTAATAGATTCCTGTAGGAAAGGAGCGACACATTCTGAATTCTGATTTCTGCGCCAACGGAAGGTGGGAAAGCAAAAGTGGTTCATGCACTCATGGCTGGTTCATTTGGGGAGGTGGGAGGGCAGGATGATATAGTCATTTAAGGAGAAGTTGAAATATGGGTATTTGAAAGATAAATGTATGTTTATGTTGAAAGTTTGAGAGAGAGAAAGAGAGACATACCTTCAATCCCAAACCTGAAATGGAAACTGTTCTGCTTTTGAGGGACCTTCTAAAAACCATTCTCAACCTTGAGTTGGAAGAGCCCCTTCTTAGCAGATCCCACAAAAGGAGCCTGAGTCTTGTTCTAGAATTTTCTATGTGAAATGCTGAAGCCAGTAGCCAAACAGAGTCAAAGGATAAGGCAGAATGAGAAGTGATGATCTCTGGCATGGTGTTCAGCAGACCTCCAGGTGGGGTACAGAATTATCAAGGATTCAGGGCTCACGTTGTTGGGTCTTTTCCTTCCCACTTCCACATCGTACCTGCTCTTCAGGAGGGGTGGGTTTTGGAGACAGGTGATCCTTTAGGATTACTTCTGACTAAGGTGTTAGTGGCAATTTGAAGCAGAATGGTGGCGCCAGTGGTGAGCCTAGAGGAGGAATGATCCTAAGTGATGGGGACAGTAGCGTTAAAAGACATCAGTCATAATGAGAAGGTGATTCTCTTCTTAATTCTCCTCGAAGTCTCTTGATTACATTATGGAGAAAGTCTTGTTTTGATGCTACTACTTAATGCCTGCCTAACCAACTCTTTACTAATCTCCCTTTTAAACAGAGAGAGAGGTTAGGTTTCAAATCTAGCTAGAATTTGGGAGCACAGTTCTGTTTTTATTATATTTATGTTTACAGGTACCCTTTTATGCCGGACATCTCATCTTACCCAGCTGCTTTGTTCAAAAGACCTTAGAAAGCCAGTAATCCCAATTCCCTCTTCTTAGCCTTTTTTAGGCCAAGACTGGTACAAGGGAAGAAATTTTGGTTTTGGATTCAGAAGAATTTGAGTCCTGACTTTTCCTCTTAACTGCCTTCTTGGGCAAGGGTCATCCCTTCTCTTTGCTTCAGATCTATAAAATGGGAGTATAGATAGATTTCAGAGATATTCACCTGTACTGATTCATTTCACCTGACCTTTAAAAACCTCATGGAGCTGGTCTGGGAATCTGCCCGTGGGGCTGTTGAGAGGCTCAAGCTATGTGCGATGAAGAAGGGCGCTTCGTCAACCGTAGAGGACTCTGTAGGTGCGGTGGCTATCCTGGCCAACAGTGGGAGGCTGTGTGCTAAATTTCCATCCACGTCTGGAGAAGACATCTCCAAGTTACATGAGTCAATGGCTGGTGAATTTCATTGTTATCGGGGAGATATTTGAGGGTACTTTGTGACACATGGTTGCATAGGTGCTCCCCCTAACCCTAGGTGAGACCTTTTGAAGAGAGAAAAGCAAGAAGGATAGGAATAACCCTCTGTGCCCCAGCCCCACCCCATCTCCCTGGCAACCCCCAGCTCTGCTTAGGGGGTACTGCCTTCCTCTGAAGAAGTGCATCCACACTGGCCTTCACCCCAACATTGGATGCTGGCAGGGAGCACAGGAAATCTGCTCCGGCAACAAGCATTGCTTTCTGCCTGAGCATTTGGAGAGTTTCCTCCAAGTGTTTTTCCTCATCTCATTTTCAGTATGACCTCGTGGGGTCGGGAGGGGGGTGTCGTGGCCACCCTCCATCCCAATTAGGAGTCCTGCCCGAATTCAGACATCGAGGACAAGAATTGCAAGTTCAGCTCCAAGGTTTCTCCTTTGCTAAAACTCTAACAATTTTGGCTTATTTCCTTAACTTCCAGAGACGTGAAAAAGTAATTGTTGTACCCTTCCACGTAGACATTAGTGATCATTTTCAGTCATTGTCAGCTCTCCCTTTTCTGCTACTAGGCACCTGGCATGCCGGGAATGGACAAAAGCCATTTTTCTAAGTACTTGCATTTGAAATTATTAAGTGCTCATTAAGCACCCCCGGGTGCAAAGCACTCTCGGAGATGTTTGTTTCTCAATTTTCTATAATTTCCTTATTTTTCTCCCCCTAGCTAAAGGCAGATTGAAAAATGAACTCAGAGCATTTGAGTCTCTGAATCATAGTTAATCTGCGACGCCCCCTCCCTTAACTGCGCTGTTTTCCTTCTGCCTCCTCTTGTCTCCTTTGATTTCTTATGAATCTGATAAAGTTCTTATTCTTTTTTAACCCCCTACTCAGGGACTGGAACTTTTGCTTTACTCCTGACTACCTGCCAGGAGAAACGGGTGCAAAAGCCCCCACCAGCCCTTGCCCCAGAGTGCGGGTGAGAGCAGTGGAAAAATCAGGAAGGCGGCACGGCAGCCTTGGATGGGCAGTCTGAGCCCTGGTGCAGGATGAGCTCAGCTAATCTCCTGCCTCTGCTCCCCTCCAGCGCCCCCCTCACTGATTAGCATTAGAGGGCGGGGGGCACGGCATCTCCGGCATCTCCGCAAGGACCCTTCTAGAGGGAACAAGAAAGCCCAAAGCCCCCCTCCTTTCCTCCCTCTCGGGCTTGGTGATTCACATTCTTACAGGAGCAGAGAGAAAGGCTCTGTTTTTTCTTTTTCTTTTTTTTTTTTTTCTTTTGACAACAACCTCATATAACCTCCAAAGTTACCCATGAATTTACCAAAACTTTTTATGAAACTGTTTTAACCTCTGGTGGGGGTTAAAAAACAAGCTCTGTGAATTTATTACCCGGAAGAAGCGAAGCACGACTTTTTTATTTGATGTGAAACCGTCTTCCAAACTTCACGGGAGCCCCCTAGCGCTGGTCTGGGAGACAGGCAGCCACGGCACAGGTTTGCAGCCTGCTTCTGCCAGGGCGCCGGATAGCACCCAGGTGTGGGTCTGGATGTGCGCTGGACCTCGCTTCCTTGGGGTGTCTGGGCACACGGGGGGCTGCTCTGAATTCCGGGGGGGCCCTCTCCGCAAATTTGTCTCAGGCTCTTAGGAATTTAAGTGGCTGAACTAAGGTGCAAGGCTGCAGCCAGAAAAAGGGAGAGGAGGGTTGAGAGACAGGGAGCCCTGGTGCTTCTGGAAACAGGCTGGACCCCTGCCGGAGAAGGACTCCTGCCATTGTCAGAGCAGGAAGACCCCGGCTCTTTGTGTGATTCTGTTGCTTGCACTTAAATGCTGCCTGTATTTGCAAGGACCAAAATGATTGCCAGAGGAGAGGAGGCAGAAGCCCCAGCTGAGAACAGGAGAGTCGGAGAGGGGAGGAAAGGAGGAGCATGAGAAGATGGGGGTAAGAGATGGGAAGGAGCACGCTGGGCACTCAAGCACCTTTTCGGTGTTCAAGGCCCGTCCTGAGGCATGTGATGTGGAACCCGGGATTCTGCTGAGAACTCAGGCTCCTTGTGTCTGTATATTGAGCAGGATCTCTGAAGCTGTCTGTGCCAAGTAGGAGACGTTTCTGTCCTCCTCAACTTGGAAACACTGGCTGTCTTTCAGAGTTGGCCTTGTTTTTAAAAAAGCACATGTAAAAATGTTAAAAGCAAACCTTGTAAAACAGAGGTGCAGGGGAGGAGAGCAGCTGCAGCAACCTGCCCGGTGGGGCCGCAGTGCCGTAGCGCTCGGGAGGCGGCCTGGGGACGGGGCGGAGACGATCTGGCTTACATCTGGTGGTCCTGCCCCCCGCCCCACCATTGTCTGGTCTCTGGGGAGAGTCTTCGCTCCTCCCCACCTCAGTTTACCCATCTGTAACGGCAAGCTCATAATAGCAGTAACTGTTTGCTGTTGAGTTCCATTTATATCATATATATAATTTAAAATTTAATAATTATAATTTATAATTTAATCAGGTATAATTTTAAATGGAGCTGTGTGGTGAGCATGCCAGCTCATTGTTACTAATATATCTTCATAGAGGAGCCAGAGACACAGAATTTTCCATTAAAGAAACTCCCAACTTTTACATGATGGTAATGAATTCACATTCAAACACACATGTGCACACTGGTGTGGACCCCACATGTACTCAGGTAGTTTGCGACCTTGACCTTACAGGCAGCCAGGAGGAACAGGGCGGGGGGAAGAAGGGGGGTTGCTGGCTGCTATCTACCACCCGGAGCATCTAGGGCACTTGAGCCAAATGTTGAACCCAGTGTGGTCACTCTTCTGTTGGGGCAAATGAGTTTTGGGAAAGTGGGCCCACTCCGCTCCCCCGGGGAGAATATGGAGGGCACCCACTGTGAGTACAGGAGCATGAGGAAATCTTGAGGAGCTGCTAGGGAAATGTGATGGTGTGACCTTGTCCTTGTTCCTGGAGACTCTAGTCTCTCCTTCCGACAGGTACGTGCTTTTTGCCAGCCCACGCACCTCGGTGCTTAGGCCTCCTCCTGGCTTCCGTCCGTGGCATCCATTCCCACGCTGGCTTCTCCCAACCAAGTTCCAGGGGGCGACAGTCCCCCACACCATGAGAGGAGAACACAGGGGCTGCCTCTTCTGCCAGCGGCCCCTTCTGGCTTTCCTCTGTCCCTTCCTGAGTCCATGCCCTTCCACCCTGAGGATGGCGCTTATTGCCCACCCACTCTTGCTGCCCTGTCGTCGTGATAAGTCTGACTGCTCTTGTACCTGGCCCGGTCCTGGCAGAGGCAGCTCTCTTCACACGGGTGTCCACGTGGCAGGGCTGTTTACTGAGCATCTACTGCGCACCCGACAGTGTTTCTTGAAGGGCACGTCAAGCACACTTCAGTGCGGTCCCACTGTCTCCTAAAGTGTTGAGACTTTTAAGCTTCTCTAAGTTGAAAGAGAAAACAACAGAAATTGCATGCTATGGCAATTCCAAAAAGCATTCTCGTGAACCCACTACTGAGAATCAAGGACACGCATTCCCATTTATCTTCGTTCTACTGGATTAAATGTGATATGTTATTGATTTTTAAAAATCCAGATACTAGTGGTTCAAAAGAAATCGGTTTTGTATGTTTTAATATGAAAACAATTATTTTCCTTTTAAAACTGCTTCCTGTGTCTCTAGGGCTCCCCACGGCTTCTACTCTGTAGACCGCCGCACACTGCTCAGGGGAGGGGGCGCGTGTATCTCCACTTAATAATCTTGATTCACTTTGCCTTTTAAAGTCTCTGTTGTCTTTAATTTCCGCTAATTTGGATTCATCTAAGTAACATTTCATTCTAGATCAATGCGTAAATAGTTTTTTTAAATTAAGAAATGGGAAACGTTTTTAGTGAGTTCTAAGTAATGCTGCATTAATGCTAAGAAAACCTGCTTAGCCTGGTTTGCTCCAGAGCCTCCTTGAGGAGGAAGAGGCTCTTTCCAATGTCATGTTTGCCTGTCCCTGCCTCTGCTTAGATATGCGTCCCCTGGCGTTGCCCCCCTTGCTTTGGTCCTGACACCTTGAGGCTCTGGATGCTTCTGAGGACACAGGACATATTTCTTCTTTGCTTCCAGTTTTGCTACTCAATAAATTTGAGGAGTCACGAAGCAGTCATCTGTGTAGTTAGATAAGGAAGAAAATGATGATTTCTCTATTATTTTGCTTAGAAGAATGGGAAACTAGATTAATCAATGTCTGTTGGAAATGTCTCTTTATAAAAGAGACTGGCTTTTTTCATCAAAGTCATGATTGCAGCTCTTAGGCAAACACATTAGATGGTTTTCCAGGGGCTGGGAGCAGACAATCAAGGTCTGAATTTTAAATCTGTCATAGGTAATGGGAGGGAAATCTGTAATCTCACCTTTAATGTGGCCAAGAGGGTGTTCAGGGTCAGCAGGTACTCACGGCAGCTGCCCCCTCATCCTCTGGGGCACAAGGAAGGGGAGTAAGTGTGTACGAGACAGAGGACATTTGGGTATGGGTCCTGGTTCTTGGTAATAAAGGACTGAAATCCCAACTCAGAAAGGTTTAAGCTCCAGAAAGACTTGGCTTGCTCACATAATGCAGAGCCCTCAGTAGCCTTGGCTGGGACTCCCGCGATGTCACCCGGGCTCTGATTCTCTGTCTTCCTATTGGAGTTGGCTTTCCTCTGGGTTGCTTTCATCCCATTTGCTTACCCCCGGGGGCCCTAGCTTCTATCCTCCCCACATAGCACCCGTGGTAGAAAAAGAGCACTTGGATTGAAGCCCCAGCATTGACTCTGATTCAGTGAGGTTTGGGTCCCGCGCCTGCCCCGTAACCTTCTGTTTGGGCATCGGGCAGATGGGCGGAACATGCTCATAGCTAGAGATGGGAGAGGTGACCGTGATCCAGCTGACTTCTGTTGGGAAGGGATGTTCCCAAAGGACGATGAAGGCGGATGAACCGGCTGCTGAACTCAGAACGAACTCAGACATTTGTCATAGCTTCTCTTGCTTCCTCATTGCGGGAGGTCAGAGCCGAGAGGTCAGCTTCGTTCTCCGTGCGGGGGGCTTCAGGTTAATGGGGTGGTGGTGCTGGCGGGTGCCATTGCTGGCTTTCCCAGGTCCCCCTTCAGGCCAGGCACTCACCCATCGCCACATGCTGCTTCCTGCTCTTATCTGGGCCCTTCTGCAAAGGATGGCCCTTGGCCGATGGGACCGCCTTGCTGTCAGCAAACACACAGCGTTGCCTGATTGGGGGTCGGGCTACGCAGCCCTTGCCCTCCCCCCCGACTGGAACACACTGCAGAGCTCTCTGTGGGCTCAGGCAGAGGCTAGACTTCCCCGGAAGTCACACTGCTGTCTGACTTCTTCCTGCTTCCCCTGCTCCTGTCAGGTTTCCCCCGTGAGCACCCTCTCCAGAAATCACTTATGCAAGAACCCAAGATAGCGGTCACCTGCAAATTGTGTGTTGCAGCTCCCCACCACACCCTAATGTTGGGCCACCCTGTTTTCTCAACACGAAGATTGAAAGGTGTTTGGGAGCCAACCTGAATATAATAAGTACAGATGTAGATGAAGCAGGCAATTTCTCCTTCCCATCCTCACCTTAAACCACTCATGCCTTGGATTAACGTAGCCACCCGTGTCTTCTGTTCCCACTACATGAGCCGTTCCAGCCAGACTTGTGGTGGGTATCCTTGGGTGGCCTTTGTCACCACAAGAGCCACCTGCCAGAGTCAGACAGGAGTTTCCAGAACGCAACACCTGCGCTGTGACCTGGGCCGCTTGAGACTTGGTGCTTCTGGAATCGGAGCGCGAGGCTGCCACAGCTGTCTGCCCACGGCCCCTTTACTTCCTCCTGGCCCACACCCATATGCGGTCTCCACCAGACCAACAGGGCCTGTTTTGCTTCTGAAGGCAATCTTCAAGATATTTATTTACAACAATATCCAGTGCTTAAAACCATGTTCCAAGTGCCCAAGAATAACTACATTTGTGTTGAAGTTCTGCCCTCCCATGGCCTTTTTCAGCACTAGTTTTATTAGTGCTCCTGTCAGTGACCCAGACCGCCACGGGCCAGTCTGAGGTGAGGCCAGTGCACCTTCCTAAACAGTATTTTGTAAGTCAACATGTTGTAACTGGGGAGTTCCTCATACAGTGGGAGATTCCATAAGCATTTGATCATAAGGCGACTCCATCTTTTCTGAAGGATGAACTGGGGGCAATCTCTACCAGTTAGGCCTATGCAGTCGTCCGTATACCGTGCCCTCTGCGCATTCAGCAATGGGCTGAGGTGGGACCAGGGGGTCTTGCTTGACTCGGATGTGACATCCTGAAAGCACAGTATTTCAGTACAAACAGATACAGAAGACCCAGCATCTGAGTGATGAGTCAGTGGGACAGGGACGTTCGCGGCAATTCGAGCTTCCCATGTGCTATCATGAAGAGTCACTCACTTTTTAGCCTTCTCTAGTGTGAACATCTCTATTCCCAGACTCTGGTTCTGCTCAGTGCTCGGTCACATTGCGATTTGCTCGTAGAGTCTTATGTTATCTAATAATCATCGTAGGAATAATCGTACCTTGTATCATTGGGGCACTTATAGACTAGTCATCATTCTGAGCCATTTTATCGTCTCCTGGAAGCGTCTGGACAGAAACACAGGTGCTGTAATTATCCTCATCTCACCGATGAGGAAATAGGCCCAGGACGGTAACTGACTCGTTGGCAGTCATAAGGACAAACAGCAGGAATGTAGGCGGTCTGACCCCTGTCCCAGGTCATGATCCACTGTGTTTTGCTCGTTCCAAACCTCACTAGCTGTCACTCCAAGCCCTGAAGTGTAGTGCGTTTACCTCTGTGATTTATAAAGAAATGTTCTGAAAGAATTTTAATTTTCAAAAAATAGTCCTATCAATCATAAATATATACATATGTCTTATTTTTTTCACTTGGTTATACACCTTTTAAAAAAGCTTATTTTAACTTTACTTAGTTAACATACAGTGCAACATTGGTTTCTGGAGTAGAGTACAGTGATTCATCACTTACATACAACACCCTGTGCTCATCACAAGTGCCCTCCTCAGTGCCCATCACCCACCAACCCCCCCCCCCCACCAGCCACTTCCCTCCAGCAACCCTCGGTTTGTTTTCTATCATGAAGAGTCTTTTATGGTTTATTTCTCTCTCTCTTTTTTTGCCCCTTCTTTCCTCCCTTCTCATATGTTTGTCTGTTTTGTTGCTTAAATTCCACATATGAGTGAATTTGTATGTAATTTTCTTGCTCTGACTTATTTCACTTAGCATAATACACTCACAATACGCTCCATCCACGTCATTGTAAGTGACAATATTTAATTCTTTTTGATGGCTGAGTAATAATCCACTGTATATATATGTACACACATACCCCACAACTTCTTTATCCATTTTCAGCTGATGGACATTTGGGCTCTCTCTCTAATTTGGCTGTTGTAACTAATGCTGCAGCAAACGTCATGGTGCTTGTGCCCCTTCGAATCCGTATTTTTGTATCCTTTGTGTAAATACCTAGTAGTGCAATTGCTAGATCATAGGGTACTTCTATATATATCTCACGTCAGAGGTAACCATACATTCATCTGCTATACAGCAGTAGCTAACTTATCAGCTGTATATTTAGCTGGGACTTAAGTTAGCTATTGCTGTGTAACAAAACCCCCCAACTCAGTGGCTCATAGCAGTAAGTATTTATTATTGCCCGTGAGTCTTTGGGTTAGCTGGGCATTCCCCTGACTTGCTCCTGGCTGGGCCAGCCTTGCCGGGTTTGCTCACACATCTGTGGGGTCAGCTGGGGCAATGACTAGGAGATTGGAGGGCTTCATTCAACATGCACAGTAGTTGGTTGGGTGTCAGGCTGGGGAATGAGAGTGAAGGAAAGAATATGTCTCCAGACCTGCATTGATTTCAGAGAGAGGGAGAGAGAGAGAGAGAATGAGAAGATTCACACCAATCTCGGGACCTAGGTTTGGAACTAGCACATTACTTCTATTGTATACTACTGGCCAAGGAGAAGCACGAGACCAGCCTGGATTTAAGGATGAGGAAATTGACCCCACCTCCCATGAAAGATCTTAAAAATCGCAGAGGGTTCGGATACAGGAAATGGTGAAGAATTAGGCTGGGTTTTTTTTGGTGTGTTTTGTTATCAGCCAACCATGCCTTCTATTTAGAGCACGTATAGCAATTTAGAACACATCTGTCAGGAGCTCTTAAAAAGAATGGTTCATCCTTTCATGCAACAATTGGCTAAGGAGAGGAGGTTTGAGCTAGTATAGCTGGCCAGGGAGCCCGCCAGTGACTCAGGATCCTTCTGTTTTTCTGCCATGCTGTGCCTTTATTCTGTGGGTAGCATGATCTCTGCAGTGCCCACAGACCTCAAGATTGCACTGCAGGCAGGGAAAGAGCCTAAAGCCCGAAGGGGAATGCCTCCGGAACGTTCCTGAGGGCTGCCAGCAGTCCTTACCTGCGTCTCATTGTCTCCGGGTGGCTGGGTCACAAGGCCACACCTGGCTGCAGGGAGTCCAGGAAAAGAGTATTTTAGAGGTGCCCCAAACAGCTTTGGAGTTCCATGGGTAAGAGAGAATGGAGGATAATAGTGGATAGACAACCTACAGTGCCTGCCCAAGTGATACCAGCATCCCACCTGAGGCAGTAATATGGTTTATTTAAAAAAAAAAAATAGTTTAAGCGGAAAAGGGCGTTAACTAAATATTTTTATGTAATTAATAGTATAGATTGGGATTCTGCAAATTTTCCTCTATAGAAGACCAGATAAGGTTTTGTTTTTGTTTTTGTTTTTTTGGTATTTTTTAAAAAATTTGCCAGCCCTGCAGGCCCCATTGCAGCTACACAGCTCTGGCATTATAGGGCAGAAATAGCTGTAGACACAAGGTAAATATGTGGGCGTGTGTGGTGAGCAACTTTTATTTTTAAAAATAAGGGGAGGGCCAAATTGGCCTGCAGGCTGTAGTTTGCTGGTCCAGATAAGTCGCAGATATGGCAAAATGATGAAGGCTTAATACTTTCTGCAGTCAGCAGACATGGCAGATTCACCCAGGTTGTATATGGCAATCAAAGTTTAGACTTTTGCACTGTAGTGTTTTTCATTACCATGGTATTAGCACAATAAAGCTTTGGCTTCTCTCACAAATACTGAAAGTAACAATGATTTTAAAAGATACATAGTTTATTTCTCTCACACACAACCATCTGTGTAGGTAGCCTGGTCTAGTAAGGTGGATCCATGGTACTGTGGGGACCCAGGTTCCTTCTGTCTTGTTGCTCTACTCTCCTCACCATAGGTCTTCTGTCTGTTGTGGTATAGGATGGCTGCCCCAGCTCCTGCCATTAGGTCTGCATTCCATCCAACAGAAAAGGGAAAAGAGAAAGGAGAAGGTATCTATCCCCCCTTTAAGGGCATGCCTTACAAATTCCATGGGTCGTGTCCTCTCACATCTCTTTGGCCAGAACTTAATTACCCAGTCATTTTTGTCTGCAAGAAAAACTGAGAACTGTAGGAACTGTAGTTTTTTTTGTTGTTGTTGTTGGTCTTAAAGATTTTATCTATCCATCTAACAGAGAGATCATAAGTAGGCAGAGAGGCAGGCAGAGAGGGGGGCGGGGAAGCAGGCTCCCCACCGAGCAGAGAGCCCGATGCGGGGCTCGATCCCAGGACCCCGAGATCATGACCTGAGCCAAAGGCAGAGGCCTACCCCACTGAGCTACACAGGCACCCCGAGAACTGTAGTTTTTAAGCAGAGCAGCAGTGCACCTCACCTAGAAAGTAGGTTCTTGTTACTAAGAAAAAGGATTAGGAATAAGGAGGCAATTCACATGTTCTGCCGCATGAGCTAGAGATACAGACAGGCTGAAAGTCCAAAAATCTTTCCCTTGTAAAGAGAAATTTCAGTTATCATTCATGCAGTAATGCCATTTTCCATGTTCTATTTACATGGTTAGATTTCCCTCTGTGCCCTGACTGTGCGCCTCTCTGGGCAGGAGTGAAATCTTGTTCGTGATTGTGTTCTCTATCACAATAACAAGTCGACTTAAAGAAAAAAAATTATAGCTAGAACTTTGAAGTGCTCGTTAGAGAAGAGCCTGGTTTTGTCTGCTCACCTGCAGAAGGCGAGCGGCCTGCTCAGGGGTCTTGTTACCAAACAACCGCGTGCATGTGTACAAGCTCGGGGACGTGCCTTTCTTTCCTGAGCATACACTTCCGGATGCTTCTGTTTTGAACTGCTCTTGCATGCTCTCCCCCCACCCCCTGACTGTAAAACAGGGAACACGTTTTCCTCTTTTGTCCCCAAGATTCTAGGCACTGCACCTGATGGTGGCTGGTTTCCTTCTTGTCACTTCCATTCAGTCCTTGCTGTTTCCCACCGTCGCCCACTGAAGAAATCTCAAATTATATGGTGAGCTTCGGCAGTAGCTTTCAGTAGTGGAAACACCTTGCTGTTATTTACACAGAACAAGGCGGGAGCCTGTCATAACTGCAGAGGCGCGGCCCATTATCTGTACATATTCCGCTGTTCCTTCCCGGTGCCCCCCACCAATCACCCAGGGCCTGCTCACGGGGATGCCTGTGTACCCGCTCAAAGAAAATTAATATCACGTGTAACCGGGAGGAGAGACGCGCTCTGGAGCTGACTCGTAACCGAGGACGCAGTGCCTTCCCGCACGGTGAGGCCCCTTGCGGGAACATGGCTGAAAAACATGGCCACCTTTCCTCTTCGTCTTCAAACTCCCTTCACGCTTAGGGCCTGTCACCTTCAAAATTCAAATTTAGCCGTTAAAGAGCACTACCCCTTTAAAGCAAAACCCTTGATGAATGCAAATTGACACTAACTGGAGTTTAAGAAAATGATCAGGGTTTTTAAATATGATTATAATCAGTGAGAATAGTAGAGCAGAGTCAAATCATTATTGATCTCACTCGTGGGGGTGGGAGGGATGAACTGCTGTGAATTAATCAGACGAGATTTTCTGGAAAGCCTGTCCAACTGTGAGTCCTCCCTGGGGTCCGCCTCCGCTGTAGGACCTCTCCCCCTCACCCCAGGCTGCTAGACACTTAGTTGACCCTTGATGAGCGGCCCCCAGGATCTGCAGTCACATCAGAGGGGGAAGTCTCTGTGCAAATTTATATTTGTGACCTCGAGGAATGAAGTAGAAAAGCAGGGTATGGTTTGAGTTTGGAGGCAGACTAGTTTTCACTCAGCGAGTTCATGTGACGTTGTTTATTGAGCAGCTGTTATGTGCCACTCACAGTGTTTTAGGTGCTGGAAAAACCTATGATCAGGACCAGGTCCTGTCACTGTACCAGACGGAGATGGGCCTAAACCACAAAGCCGTGAGTTGGATGACACAAAAATGTCACAGAGGTGACGGTATTGGCAGTGCTAAGGCCGTAGCAGTCCCATACATTTGAGGCACGACATCCCAGGCCTGAGTGTGGTGCGTGTGCTTTCGGCTCATTGAATTCTGTCCACCACCCTTGCAGGAAGGGCTAGAATCGTCCCATCACGTAGGTGAGGACACTGAGGCACAGAGAGGAGGTGGGAGCCAACCACTTTCTTCACAGCTCTGAGGTGCCAGGCTCGCTCACTGGCTGTCTGTCACCTTCTCCTTCTTCCCTCTGGGCACAGGCAGTGGCTGTCTCGTGAGCTGCGTTTTGGCCAGGGGTCTCCCCCCAGCATTTGCCTTTGAGCAATGCCCTCTGCTGCCGTGGGGGGCACGTGTGTAGCAAGGACACGGGGAAACTCAGGTGGCGTCTGCCTGTACACTGGGCAGCAGGAGCGCCAAACAACAAAAACCAAAACCAAACCAAACCTAAACCCCCCAAATCTGATTGGGGAAACAGCCACAAATGTAAATTCTACCAAAGCCAAGGCTTCAAAAACAATCCTTTCAGAGGAGGAAGAGTGGCCCCCCATGCCTTGCCCCCACCCAGATCCTTCTGGTTCAGTAACCCTTGAAGTACCGTGTGCCCCTTTGTGATCTGGGGTTGGATGAAAGGTTTATTTATCAGACCTAAGCCACTCCTCTGCTTTATCCCGAAGACTCGACAGCAGTCAGGGCGACACCTCGAGGGATTCTCTGAAGCCCCTTTCAATGTTCCTGAGGATCCAAACTGGCGACAGTCCTTGTGTGCCGGCTGTTGAGGAGTTAATCCCTCTCTCAGGGAGAGAGTGTGTGTGTGTATGTGTGTGCAAGCGTGCGCGTGCGCGAGCCCCTAAACCCAACAGCCCCCCTTCCCCACTCCACTCCCACCTTCTGGGAAAGAATAAGAGAGAAAACAACCCAGATCACCACCCTCACTGCCACCTCTGGTCGTGAGCAGCTTTTCCCACTGTGGCCTCTCCAGTTCCTTCCTGAGGTCAGCTGGGGGCGGGGGGGGGGGGGTCTCGGGGTCCCTCGAGAGTTACAGGGCACAGAGGTGCATGGCTCCTCCAGCTGGCGCGCCTCACTTCCCTCCACGGCAGGCTTTATGAGACTCCGTTCTTCCTGTCTTCTGCCCTCCAGGTGCTGTTCTGGGGCTCGTCAGTGCTGGTACTAAGAACAGCTTCGTGATAAGCTTGCGAGTACCTTCTTCCTCAGTCCTCACAGTGTGTGACCCATGCGGCCACTCAGAGGGCCCCACGCGGGACCTGGGCTCTGCTGGGAGGCTTGAAAAGCTTCATCCTTTTGAACAAGAGCCTGTATTTTCATTTGCATGACGCCTGCAGAGGAGGCCGTGTGTCTGGACAGCACAGTACCTGGATTCTGCTGAGAGGAAGTGGTGGGACAGGAGAGTGGGGGCAAGGCATGTGTTTGCTTCAGGCCCATCTGGGGGGAAAGAGGCCCTCGTGGTCACATGTCAAAAGAGCCGCGTGAAAAAGTTGGACAAGCTGTGGAGAGTAAGGGAGAGGCTGTGGGCTTCCAGAAGGGTCTCAGGTTTTGTCTAGGTCTTGAGACAGCTAGAGCAATGGAAGGGGAAGAAAAGCTCTTGGCCCCAGGAGACAGCACCTGGCACACTGGCCTTTTCTTTTTTCCCCAGTAAACCTTTTATTTTAGAATAGTTTCAGACTTACAGAAAAGTTGTAAAGATCATTCAGAGAATTCCCATGTGGCCTACACCCAGTTTCCCATTTTTAATACCTTACATTAGTATGGAATATTTATTATAATTAGTGCTACATTAACTATGGGTAAAGAATTATTAACTAAATTGTTTGGTTTATTCAGATTTCCCTATTTTGTTTTTTCATGTTCTTTTTCCAGCCCAGGATCCCACCCAGGCACCACATGGCATTTATCAGCATGTCTCCTTAGGCTTCTCTTGGCTGTAACAGTGTTCCAGACCCTGCTTATATTTGGTGACCTTGACAATTTAGAGGAGGACTGGCTGGTATATTGTAGGATGTCCCTCTGTTGGGGTTTGGGGTTTTCCCCATGATTAGATTGGGGTGATGGTTTGGGGAGCAAGACTCCAGGGGGGAAGTGCCCTTCTTGACCCATAGTATCGAGGGTGCACGCTCTTGGCATGACTCACCGCATTTGATGTTGACCTTGACCATCCGGCTGAGATCTGTCAGGCTCTTCACTGCAAGGTCACTTGGCCCCTATGCCCACCCTTCAACTTTTTACCTGTAGGAACTTGGCTTCTCTCTCCCATTCCCCCATTTTTCCATGGGTTTCCTTTGGTTGCAGACTCTGCCCTCTGTCCTCAAGAGTCCCCCATTCACCAGATTCTGTCTCCTGTGATGCATGGTGTAATTAGGGTTTCTGGAACAGGGATAACCCAGAGCTGCTCTCTGAGGCCAAGTTCACATAGTTTACTGGAACCCAAACATTATTGGAAAAGTAAATTACTTTTATTTTCCTTGAAAGTATCAGACAGGAACTGCATTAGAATCCTCACTGAGAAAACATACGCAAGACCTATAATCAGAGGAGAGAGATTAACTATGACATAAATAACCGTAAGGTACGTTTCCACACTGAAACCCGATGTAAGTTTTACTATTTACCCTGTGCTATTTCATGGACTCCCATTTCTGCTCTCAGAATTTATCAGCAGGTGGGCAGAACCTTCTCAGCCTCACTGACCTTTATGATTCTGGAGCGTGCGCATCCAGTTCTCTTCCAGGGAGCTCACGGCAGGCAAGTAGGGCGATGTTCAGTGAGAAAAATGGGTAGCCTTGGGTCCCCATATATGGGGGAGAAATATTTCTGAGGTGAATAGACCCGTAATTTTTTAAAATAGAATTTCTGAAGACTGTTTTTGCATAGTGAGGTTAAAAATGTCTTGAACTGACAGGAGGGCTTTGGGATACTGATTTTCAGCTTGGTCATTGGTCAGTCCCTTACCTTCTGCCTGTGTATTGTGGCCTTCTGGGTCCATTTGAAATCCTCGTAAATTCATTCCTCCTTGAGGCCTGCCCAGATCCCTGCAGCGTCAAGATGTTTTCATGAAGCAGCTCGTGCCTTTCTCTGCTTCGTGTCACCATGCGATGAACCCAAAAGTGAACACTTGGACCAGACATTCCATTGTGCTTTTGCTTCCTTCTCCCTCCTCTAGCAGTTGTCGGAAGGGAAACGAGTACTGAGGTGTCTCTCTGGGGAGCTCGGTTTGTCCCTTCAGGGAGCCCTCCTTGAGGGCAGGGTCCCCTCCTTTGGACGGGGCTTGTTTTCCGATGAGCCTTTTGCCTTTGGGGGAAAAGAGATGTTTCTGGCAGGAAAAAAGCCAGCTATTGTCCTTTTCTGAAGTAGATGCCATTGGTGAGTTTACCAGTAAGAGCCAAAGTTTGTACTTTTTTTTTTTTCCTTCTGGCTTAAAAAGAAGAGAAAGGGGTTTGGTCTTTCTCTCTCCCCTCCCTGTGGGTTAAAGCTCTTGCGGGAGAAGTTAGGAGCACAAGACTCTCGTCTAGAAAGTGTCCTCGCACCTGCCAGTACTGGAGTACTGGCTGGGAACTCTAGAATGCCTCTCTGCAGAACGCACCTTCTCGGTGCTGTTATGGGCGTCACGCCATTTCTGCCCTGCTCGTCCTTCCCTCTGGCGTTTGTTAGAGGCCAGCCATGGTCTCTCACCCAGAAAACCTGATAACCAGCTCTACTCGATGGCTTCTCTAGTAGGTGTGGGTTAGGGGTCCTTCTGGGGAGGAAAATGAATGGCTTGGGGTCCTTGGATACACGGGAATGGGAGAAATAGTGAGATCAGAGAGACTAATAATTTTCCAAAGTAGACTGAAGGTTTTCTCATGGTGGTGTTAAAAAAATTCTTAAAATTGGGAGAAGGGCTGTGGATGCTGGCTCTCTCCCCACACCAGACCCGGCTTCGGCCTTTGCCTGTAGGCGTAGCTCCTGAGTGTTTTGGATGCATAAGCAGTTTTTCCATCAAGAGCAGTTGGGGCCGAGATGCCCGGGTGGCTCAATTGGTTAAGCATCTGCCTTCGGCTCAGATCATGATCCCTGGGTCTTGGGATCAAGCCCCACGTTGGGCTCCCTGCTCAATGAGGAGTCTGCTTCTCCTTCTGCCTCTACCCCCTCCCCCACTCATGTGCACGCTCTCTCTCTCTCTCAAATAAAATCTTAAAAAAAAAAAAAAAGAGCAGTTGGGGCCATCTGACTGTCAGGATGTCCGTGGTGTGCCCGTCACAGGGTGTCTGTGACAATAATTGCTCAGCCCGGAGTCTGCAGCCATCCCCGGAATAACAGCACGTGCTGCCTGGGGCTCATCGGGGTTGGCGGGGGGGAGGTGGCTGCCCAGCTCGGCGCCGTCAGTGAGACGTTTCCGAGCACAGCCGCCCCCAGCCAGCTCCCCCTTTCCCTACGCCCTATGGCTGGGTGGCCAGAGTTGGCAAATGGAAATACAGGGCACCCAGTTAAAGTTGAATTTCAGACAGTGAGTATATTTTTTCAGCTTAAGTACGTCCGAAACGTGGCATAAGACATACTTATGCTAAAAATGATCCTTTGCTGACCTGAGATTCCCATTTAACTGGGCATCCCCATTTTATCTGGCAACCCTTCCCTGAGATCCTCAGAGCACTCTTTCTGGCTTAGGCCTCCCTGGGGGACTCTGTGTGTTTCAAAATTTACTCTGAACTTTCTTTCAAATCTGATTTCACTTCTGAATCGTCATCAGTTTGGAGGTTCCTGCTCCTTCCCGCCCCATCTGCCTGGAGCCTTTCTGGTAGCTGGGTTGATTTCGGGGTGATGGAACTCTTACTTGATTACCTAGTCGGAGGAGTGGGAGGCTGGTTCCAGTCCTGGCCAACCGGGCCCTCTGGAGTCCCCTGTAATCAGTCCATTTTGCTCCTTCTCATTCTCTTTGCTTCTCTGAATATCTGCTGGTCTTGCCCTGGGTCCTTGGCTCAAGTACACAGGGTTTCCTCCTCCTTGTCAGGGTCTGAGGCCTCCCAGCCGCACCCCAACCAGAGGACAGATAAGTGGAGGGGTCTTCCCGCACCTTCCTCCATTACTTTGCCACCTTCACTTCCTTTTTTGCACAGCTAAACCGGGGAAGGAAAGGGGTTAATTTTCTCTTCTCTTTGAAATTCGTGAGAGAGAAAGGCTCAAAGCTGCGCCATTCTGGCTCAGAAGACGTACTAGGAAGCTGTAATCGGTGGCGAGCTACGATCTTGTGTACAGGGTAACATTTCTACACTAGAACCTATTTTAAATTCTATTATCTACCTCATGCTATTTCACCTCTTCTTTTCCTCTCCCCCTTGTATTTATTAGAGGCTGGGTATGGATTTCTCTTCCTGAGAGAACTTTCATAATAATGAAGTGTACTTGGCAACCGCTCGCAGTGAATACAAGATTGGAGGGTATTCTGCGAGGAAAATGGATAGCCTTGTTTTCCTCTGTATGAGAGAAATATTTGAGGTGGAACAGACTAATAATTTCTCGAGATAGAAGTTTCAAAGGTTGCTCTTGCATAGAGAAGTTGAAACCTCCTTGAGGTGATAGAATGCATGTGGGACATCACAAACCACACGTCTCTCTCCCTGGCAGGCGGCCGTGGGCTCTTGTCTCTGGGTACTGGTGTCCTTTGGGGCTGGAGCCCTCTTGCCATTTTTCTTCTGCTTTCTCCTCACTGACTTTTTTCAGTTTTCACGAGCGGCCTGAGTGAGCAAATCTACCAGAACCCGCTCTCGGTGCTTCCAGCCCGCATTCTTTGATGGATGTTCATGCAATTTTCTCATTATTTTCCTGTCAGCGTTCACAGAAACAGTGTAAACTACTTTATTTCAAAACCATTATGTTAGTTTACTTCATGATAATTTAAGCTGTGTATTCTTTCTCTGATTTGAATTTAGTAATAACATATTTTTAAAGACAAGTCAAGAGTATTTTTTGAGTGATTTTTCAGTGACAACACCCCTCCCCGAGTCTCCTTTCCTTGGACCCTCGTTTTCCGTGCTTAATTGAATTTTCATTTCATTCTGCGCGCATTCTAAACAGACCCTGTGCCTTCTATGGGGAGAAGATTTTGGAGAGCTAATCTTTTCAGTCTAGCTGCCTTTCCTTCAAGAAAATGGGCAAGTGGACAGCCATGTGGTGAGGGATGCCTGTGCCCCCACCGTGTGCCTGCCCAGGGCCACTACTGGGGAGCATTCTGGGAGCTGCTCCAAGGCAGGAGCTCCCACAGATTGTCCCCTCTGCCTCTAACCGGTTCGAGCTGTTTTAAATTCCATTCTTGCCACACCCCCTCAGTTCCTGTAGGTCATTATGCAGAACTGTATATCTGCCTCAGGATTCATCTCCCGCTCTACTCTCCACCCCTTCTCCTGGTGGAATTTCTGGGTGCACGATGTTGTTTACAGTCTTTTCCAGACAAAAGTTGGACACCTCCCGTTTTCTCTCAGACCATGGATTTCCTTTCCTTATACTGCTTTAGAACTGCAAAACAGATGTACTTTTGGGGGGGAGGGGTAGAGTAGAAGTCTTTAGGAAGGGTGTAAAGATTTTTAAAATGCCTCAAAGTTTGGACTTTCTAGATGGTTCCCCTATGTCAATGGCTATTTAAAAAAAAATCTGAAAATTGGATTTCTTGATTAATTGGGATTAAAAATGATTTCTGGGACAGTATTCTCTCTTTGGTATTCTGTCTTTCCTTCCTTTTGCATTGGTGGTCTTACCCCTATTTCCAGGTAGGCTTGTGGTTGCACATGTACCTGAGCTTTTGAATTTGCAGACTGATTAAGTTCAGAGGAGGCTAAAGGTGCTGTTCTGAGTATAGGAGAGAGTTTCTGAAGTAAAAAAAAAAAAGTTCGGTACCTCAAGTTCCACATCATAAAAGGGAGGATTTCTAAAGCTGGTGTGAGGACAAAAGAGTGACTGCATAGAGTTCTGTGAGAATTTGGCCCCTGTCTTCCTATTGTTCCTCCTTTCCGCTTTTTTGCCCGTGTCTCTGCTCCTGAGGCACGGGGGACGTGTGAGTCCGACTGTCCATGGTCTTCCCAAGCAGGGTGCAGGCAACTCTTGACATTTCATTCCCCGCTGGGGTCTGAGAGAACTTGGGATCCTCCCCCTGTATTTTTGCATCCGGATCCATGGAAACCACGCAGAGGCTTTTGCTCAAAAAATGCTGCTTGAGCCGCGTCGCTGCAGGATCGCAGTGACAGGAGTTCTGTTTCTTTTGAGGTGGGGATCTTGAGAAAAGATGAAGCCAAGTTGTAAGTATTTCAATTACTGGCATAGTTCACCCAGTCGGGATTCTGCCGTTGTTAAGAAAACCACACATTCTTGAGGGAATGTTGGTATGAAAGTTTTTAAAGAGTGTTTGGAGATCACCTCTCTGCTTTCCCTTTATCCCGGTCCCCTTGCTCTCAAATAGTATGTAAGAAATGCTATTGAATTCTGTCCGTGTGTAGGACTTTACATTACTGGAATATTTTAAACAGGCTCTCCCACTAATGTTGTTTAGAAAAAGTATCTGAGTGGAAGAGGGTTTCCAGCTTTCCAAACACTTGCCTTTCCTCAAGAAAGCAAAGAGCACTGTACCGGCAGGTGTTCTGAAGTAAGAAATGACCTCTGTGCCACACAAGGTAGCGCATCTCAACCTGTGGTGGAAACAGAAGAGTGTTCCCTCCTCCTCTTTCCCTGGGTTTCTTGTCAAATTTGGTTTTATTCGTCTACAATTTAGAATTGAGGAAAGAGCTAGATTCTCCCAGACCATTTATCTTTTCACAGACTGGGCTGAGAATGTTTTCTTTCCTAAGGTGATTGGAAAATCAGAATTGATGAGGCCAACTCCAATATTTTCTTTCTTGTCTTTGTTTCTAGTTTGAAATTGTCCATTTTTCCCCCTTATCAGGATTAATGAAGTAGAAAAGGAAAGATCTTTCTTCCCAGCTATTATCATTGAAATGGATCAATTTCTTCTTTTTAAGGATGCAAATCTTGAGGAAAAATGAGCTCTCTCAAATACCTCAATTATATTTCGAGAAATGGACTGTCTTTTATAGACTCATTTAGTAATGAGTAGTGTTGAAAATAATAATTCAAAGAGTAGATACTTTTGATTTCAGTCTTGGCATTATAGATTTCAAATGGTATTTCCAGTAATTGTATTTTCCCCCCTTCACCTCATTGTCTGTATTTGCTCTGTAAATTTTAAGTACACGATTATGGTCTGGGTATAAACTTTTAACTTAAGAATTAATTTTAAACATGACTTTCCACTAAGCATCTTTTAGGGAAAGAAAAATTCTGAGAAGAAAATCTTAAATTGATTGCCTTTCATCAAAGAAACGAAAAAGAAATGAGTACTACTAAGAAAAGTAGCTTCTGAAATAAAATATATGATTACTTGGAAGAGACAAACTTTTAGAAAATTGCATTAGGAGAGGGAAATACTCAGGCATGTCATGAGGTTTTTAGTAAATGTATTTTCCTGTCCCTCTGATGGGTCATTCAGCCATGTTCTCTCTGGAGAACCGGGTGAGCCTTCTTCATCACTTTGGCTCCTTGGATGGTTTTGTGAGGTGACATTTTAGTGGGTCTGTAGGCTGGTCGCTCCTGAGTTTGTCAAGCCAGACTAGATATCCTTGAGGTGTGATTCATAACTCATCTTCTTTGTGGCATTTACCACAATACCAATCATTGTGTAATTATGTCCTAATTTTCTTCTCTTCACCTACATACATGCTGCTTCAACTAGGTAGAATTTAGCTTCTTCAATCATTGACGATAAACCTGTATTTAATTCCAGGGTGAGGGAGCCACTCTCTTCTTTCTCTTTGTCTCATTTACTTTCTTTCTCACTGGAATCTCTTCATTTGAATTATGCACATAACTAAGCTTTTAAGTGACTGAAATATTTTAACTAGATTTTTTTACCACGAACATAGTTAAGAGAAAATGCCTCTGAGGCTAACGTTATCAAAGCAGCTGTCTTTCATTGAAAAAACAGAAAAGGGAAAGAGAACTTCTTTGACAGGTACTTTCTGAGATAAAAGGTTTACTTAATCGTGTTGAAGAGGTAGAATAGCTAAATATTATGTGAGCATGGTGATGTAATTCTCTGAAATTAAGCAGATTCAATTTTTTTTTTTTTCCTTTTTAGCCTTTAAACTTCTGTTAGTCTGCCATGACTGGAATGGGAGTGGTAGGGCTCCCTTGGTGTTGGTCGTGCCCTGCTCCCTCTGTCACAAATCACCTCAGAGTGTTTTCCTAAGAAACAAAATGGCAGCCTGAACTCCTCCAGGGTTCCAAATCCACGAACTCCCTCCCCGCCTCTCTGATGAGAGCTAATGGCTCTGTACCATTATTTTTCCTGTCAGAATTAATGGAGAGATATTCTTTTCCTAAAGCCATTAGTTAAGTAATATTGCTTACAGAATTGCTGAAACAGGATAACACCTCCTTCTCCAGGGTGTAAGTCTTAAGAAATGACGAGACAATTGCTTAAACACATCAATTATATTCTAAAGCCTGAACTTTTTTCTCTACAGTTTCATTTAGAGTTAAGAAACTTTGAAAGTAATGATCCATAAAGTGGATTCTCTTGACTCAATTTTGGCACTAAATAATTCAAATATTAGCAATTTTTTGTTCTCCATTTAGTTTTCCTCCTTCCCCACAATTTGTCCTCTCTTCATTTTAGAGCATTCTCTTATTGTCTGAGTGTGATTAAAGTTTCAACCTACCAAAAGATTTTAAGCATACTTTTCCCACTAAATATGTTTTTTTTTTTTTTTTTTGGAGAAAATGGTAAGTGAAGTGTTCTCAAACTGATTGCCTTTCATCAGAGAAAGAGAAGAGAAATTTGAACCATAGAGAAAAGTGGTTTCTGAAAAAAAGAGATTGAAAAATGATTACTCAGAAGAGGCAAAATTTCAAAAAAAAATTAGGGTGGTGCAGAAATGTTCCAGATTTGGTTAGAGATGAAAAAATGTACTTTTCCCTTCTTTGGTGAGTCTCCCCTGTTCTCTGCCTGAGAAGCAGAACTTTCATTACACACCAGAGTGCGAGTCTTTCTGTCCCTCTATCAGCAGTTGTGTTGTGTTCTGACTAAATTGACCTGAGCCTTAGCTTTGCCCAGACATGCCGGGCACACCCCGGGGGCTTTTCCTTATTATGTTCAGTGTGAATTTTAGGGTCAGTGCCATCATTTGTCTCTTATTTTTCTTGCAAATGAATAAAGCAATGCTATGCTTGTTGCAACAAAGAAAGCAGTATCGACATGTCTGAGGAGGGCTTGATGGTCCCCTAGCCTCGTGGCCCCCTGCAGCTGCCAGAGCTCAGCTCCTGTTCCTTGCACACCTTCCTCTGTGTGCATACAGATCAGAATAGGAACTTCAGTCTCTTCTTTTTTTTTTTTTTTTTCGTAAATAGAGTCATCCCATATATAGAAATCTGCAGCTCTTCTTCATTATCTTGTGTAAAATTCTAGGCCTATATTATAGATTGATTGATCATTTTAATAATGACATAAAATCCCTTGGCATAGCTGTACCATAATTTTTTAATTCAGCCCTTCCCATATCCATAGATGTTCTTGTTGATTGCTCTTGTTTTTCTACCACAACTATAACTGCAGGAAACATTCTGGCCCAGTTCTATATTTTATAATTATATACTTATATATAAGTATATAAGATACTACCAAAGTACTTCTCAAAGACCACGTTTAGTCTTCCATAGTTTTCAACGGCATTTTTTTAAAAGAAACTTGGCTCCTGTTAAGAGTGAGGCCTAAAGCCTTACCATCGCTGTCAGTGCACTGGAGCTTCGTAACTGACAAGGGGTCACAAACTGACCCCTCCTTGGCCAAGTTTGGACCGTGGGCACATTGGTTAGCATCGTGGTGGTGTTTGAAAATTCGTTATCAGTGTTGACGAACGCATGGAATCCAGCCTTTTGGTTTCTCTTGGAAAATGGACCGCTGTGGCGAACTGGCCCTTCCCAGTCTCAGTTGGCGGAGCTGGGGGTCTCCTGTGCCCTCGAGCCTGGGCTTGCCCTCCATTCACCACAGTCCCCAGCCCCAGGCAACCTCCCTCGTTCCTGTCATTTGCCTGAGCACTCCGGCGTTTGAGTTTGTGACTTGGTTTAAAGCGGGCCGTCCGCGCTCTGACTCAGCTGATGTGGGGGCCGGGCCCCCCCCGCCCCGTGGGGCGCCCCGGGCGCCGGCTCCGTGTCTGAGATGCCAGGGGCCTGCCCCGCTCAAGTCAGGGTGAGCACAGGAAGTCTCGACACAGCACCCCCGGGGGAAGACTGCTTCAGACAGAGCACGACACCCGTTGTGCTCGGCCAGTTTTGAGGTGAGCTTTTCAGAGTGTGGGCCTCAGCCATCTTCATTGTTTCTCTATTCCGTGGGCCTGTGTTTCACTCTGTGAAGGTACACTGAATTCTGTACACGGCTCAGCTTTAAAGTCCCTGAAATGCTTCAAACCAGCGCCGTGCACTGAGCTTCGAGAAAATATCTGAGAGGAGAAAGTGATCAAAACACATTCCTTTCATCTCAGGAACAGAAATGTAGAGACGCCGTGATTACAGGTGGTTTCTGAAGTAAAAGCTTTCCCTAATTACACACACATAAAAGGTACAATTTCTAACTAGTGTATGAAGAGGCTGAATAAGTCCCTGGAATAAAGGTAGAGGCTGCCTTTGTTCACTGGGCGCTTGGCAGTGGTTTCCTTTTGGGAGTTCCTGGTGGCACTCAGGAGCTAACCTCGCCCCTCCCTGTTCTCACTCAGGTGCCCCTTGGAATGCCATCCGAGTGGGAGGAAGACACAGGAGGGTTTGGAGAGGGGTCTCTCCAGTGCCCTTCTCCCCCGGTGCCTTCACTCTCCCTCTCTGACAGGAGCTAATGACTTCTCCGCATCTTCTCTCATTAGAATTAATAGAGAAGTATTAATTCTTTCCCAAAAGCTATTAGTTAAGTCTTACTGCTCCGAAATTGCTGAAACAGAATAATTCCTTTTTCATTCTAGGGTGTAAATCTTGAGAAAAGATGAGAGGATGTTGTGGGTATATCAGTTATGTCCTAGGGAAGAGATTCACGTAGAAAATTCTCATTTAGCAACAAGAAAATTCTGGAATAACGATACATGAAGTAGATTGGCTAGGCACAGCCTTGGCATTTATAATGTTCCAAATGGCATTTCTTTTATGATCTTCTTTTTTCCCTGTGTGATTCTTTAATCCTGTTTTGGCTGCGTGTCTTAAAGTCATGCTCCTGCCTGGACATGATAAAACTTTTAATTGAAAGGAAGATATTTTTTTAAGATTTTAAGATTTTATTTATTTATTCATGAGAGGCAGAGAGGCATAGGGAGAAGGAGACTCACCACTGAGCAGGGAGCATGATGTGGAACCCAATCCCAGGACCCTGGATCATGACCTAAGCCAAATACAGATGCCACCCAGGCACCCTGTGAAACCAAGATTTTAAACCACACTTTGCACTAAACACAATTTAGGTGAAGAATTTCTGTGTGGGAAGGATTCTTGTCCTGATTGATTGCCTTTCATCAAATATATAGACAAGAGGGGCGCCTGTGTGGCTCAGTTGTTTAAGTATCTGACTCTTGATTTCAGCTCAGGTCATGGTCTCTGGGTCATTGTATTGAGCACCGCATTGGGCTCTGTGCTGGGCACGGAGTCTGCTTAAGGTTCTCTCCTCTCTCCCTCTGCCCTTCCACCCTTCAAAAAAAAAAAAAAAAAAGATAATAGACGAGAGATGAAAACCACAAGGAAAAGCAGTTTCTGAAGTAAGAGATTTGTTTGTGATTACTTACAGGCAAACTCTCACCAGACTGCATTAGGGTGGCACAAAGACACTGAGACTCTCCCTGATCAGTGTCCTCGTGGTCCTCCCTCCCATGCCCCTCGTCTGTGGCACTCAGGTCTCGGCTGCCGCCTGCTGGCTCGTGATCACCTTCTGATTAGGACTGACGTCCCCCAGGCTCTCCCTGAGACCAGGAAGTCCTGTCTTCCATCACCCTTCCACAGAGTCCTTACCAGTGAAGTTTGTAGTAGGATCGAGGAGGCGGATGAATTTACTTGGAAAAATATTTTAGTACAATGTCTGGCATGAAACAGAGCCTTAAAAATTTTGGCTGAATAATAACATGAGTGAATAGCCGAGACTTGGTGAAGAGACAAGCAGCCTGCGCGGGCGCGATGTCTACACATTCTTGCGGTGTGTACGCTTCTACGGTCCTCCACGGGTCTAGGTGCGGTCAGGGCCCCAGTTTCACCGTCTCATGGCTCCTTCCACTTTTCCCTTCATGGTGTTTACCATGTTTGCTTGGTGCATTTTCTACGTCCTGATGTGCTGCCTGCACCTCTCCCCCATTAGATAGTAATTTGTGTGGGGTGTCTGCCTCGTCTGCCATCGAATGAATTGCCTGTGCTCGGCATGGTTCTTGGAACAGAGGGTTGGCTGGACTCGGTGCTCAGTAAATGCAGGCTCGCTGGATGGTTAGGCTTACAGATAGAGGCTTATATGTGGGCTCAACAAGTAGGGACTCACAAAAATGGGTTCAGCAAACATTTGAATAAATGAGCAAACATTGGCCAGTATAGTGACTACGTTTTGAGTTCTGCCCAGCCTTTCTTAAGTCACTGCACATTTTTCTCGCTACCGCACTCTGCATCCTCCCATGATAGGGATGCTTCTAAATGGTTTCACCTCTGATCAGTTCATAGTTCGGGAGATCACGCCTGTGTTCTTATTTATGCTTGTGTCTTGCTTAGAAGGCCAACATGGTAGACTCATTTTTACCCCTTCGTCATATACAATTCAGTCTCTGGTCTCCAGATTAATGGAGTTTTTGGTGTGTTAGGGCAACCGAAGGAGATATATCCATTTACTTGCATTTTCTGATAATGATGTTTGGGTAATATGTCTATTAGCATTTCCGTAAAGCCCAGGAGTTGAGACTGTGGGAGGAGGCTTGGCTCTGAAGAGGTCAATGGTTCTGCAAGTTTCATCAGCCTGCTTCACTCCGTTTTCTAATTATTTTACAGTTTCTGGTAGCCTTTTCAAGATGGCTAAATTTAAATTTGCTACAACATTTTAAGCAGTCTCTTCCTCTCAGCGTGGCTTGGCAATTATTTCTGAGGGAAATGATCAAAAGCACAGCCTTTCATTCGGGGGTGGGGGGAACAGAACGGCATGGAGTTCCGATGAGAGGTGCTTTCTTAAGAAGATTCGCGTAATTGTGCGAAAGCGGTTGAATTTCTGAAGATTGCGTGAAGATGGCAGAGTCCACCATTTCTGAAGATGTAGGATGTGACTCATAGAGTGACGCTGTGCCCCAAACAGGACAACGTTCTGTGCTTTACCGTTTGGCCAGGGCGCCGCTTTCTTTTTGAAAAGAGCCATTCGTTTAAAAGCGAGTTAGCATCCTTCTTCAATAATCCAAATTAGTTTAACACACTTCAGTGACATTATTTGGGCATTTTTCACAATTATTAAAGATAACTCACTTTTCTCTGTAGACTGTAGGTCAAAAGCAAATTAAATCACTGGATTTTCTCCCTTCGCGCGCTCCGGTGAGTCAGAAAGTATTGGTCAAATGCACACATGGGCTTTCCGTTAAGCTTCAGAATCCAGACAGCCTGCTGAGAAGACGCTTGGCCAATCTGATTATTTTCTCTATGCTAATTGGTTTTCCTTCTTCATTGAATTGAATGAATTGCCTGGTTGTTTAGTCACTGTGGGGACCCAGCTTAATCCACTTAGAGTGAGGTGCTTGCGCTCGGTGAGCTGGGGGGCTGGAGAAACGTTTATCATCATTATTATCTTTTGGTGATTTTTCAAGGGGGGAGGAGTGAAAATAGAGCCGGGATCCATGTATTTTCTCCATTTCGATGTCCACCGCCTTTGCTTGCCGTCTCACCTGGCCGCTGAACTACCCTGGTAAGCCCCAGTGGCTGGACAGCAGCCGTGTATGCATCTTGAGCAGACGGGGACCCCCTGCTGGAAACAGTGGTTTCTTACAGTGAATGTAGGGTAAAATCTAAGCCCCTCTCCATAGCTGCCTGTACCCAACAAGACCGGAGTCCCTGCTGGCTTCCCCATCTTCATTTTGCCTCCTGTCGCTCCTGCTCACTGCTCTTCCTCCATGATGGCTCCCACTGGTTCCTCAACCCCCCAGGCCGCTTCCAACCTCAGGGTCTCTGCATCTGTTCCTCCTTCACCTGGAACGGCCTTCCTGGGCTGGTCCTTTCTCGCCCTGAAAGTTTCATTTCAGATGTTGCTTTTTCAGAGAGGCTTTCCTCAGTCATGGGCAGCAGTCACCCACCTACCACTCCTGTCGTGTGCCACACACTGACTGCAGCTCTCCGTAGGAGCCCCTGCTGACGTTGATGGGGATGTGCTCTCCTCCCGCTTTACCGCCAGTCTCTGTCCGAGCCCCTTGGTGCTATTTACGATCTATGAGTGCCCCACTCTGTGCTCTTTTCCTTCACTGCCCCTGGCGCAGCTGGAAATGATCTTATCAGTTGACTGGCCTCCATCTCTCTTCTCCGCTGAAGCAGAGGCTCTTGAAGGCCGGGCCTCCTCTGCCTTGTTCTCCAGAGCTTTCGGGGCGAGCAGCATGGCCCCTGCTTCACTGAACAGGCCCAAGACGTGTTTGTTGAGCAGATGAATGGAATACCAAAAGCCCCGTTCTGTGTCGATACGCAGGTGCTCAAGTGAAAATTGTATTAAAGGAAAAATGACTACTTCCTTTCCTGAACTATTGCACTCTCCTATAGATTTTCAGAGTTGATTTGTTCAAGATTAATGCACTTGCTAATCTAGTAACCTACCCCCGAGATGTAAGAAGTAGGTCTGTACTTTCCAGGCAGGAGATTGGAGGACTCCTCGCACAGAAGCCATCCAGTCCTTGCGAAGACCCAGAGAATTATTTCAGGGCTTCCCACTTAAACATGGCAAGCAGATAACCCCACGGGGCGGCCCTAGTTGACAAAGTGCACGTGTTAAGAGCTCCCAGTCCGTTGCGTGGTGCCTGTTTCCTAGACGTGGGTGGATATTTAAGATTGTAGGATACCTCAGGGCAGGCCTTCCTAGGGAAGGTAAGGATGAAAACAGAACAAAAGGAGCTTTGAAGAAAGACCATGTAGGGAGAGGCAAACTTTAGCAAGAACAACAGTGGCCACAAATCATTGTTAATACTGCCAGAGACACAATGGAAGATACTGGAGCCATGAAGTAACAGGGTGCTCTAAAGAAGGAAATAATAATGGGCTCTTAGAAATTAAAAAACCTGATAGCAGAAATAGAAAATTATGAGTTGGAATAGAAAAATCCCAAAACTAAAATAAAAAGTAAGAAGATAGGAGAGAAAAGATGAGAAAAAGAGGATTAGACAAGGAAGCCCAGTAACTTACCAAGAGCAGTTCTAGAAAGAGAGGAAAGATAAAACAGGAGAATAAATATCAAAGAAACACACTATGTTTTCCCAAAACTGAAGGACTTGATTCAGTTTGAAAGGGCACATTGAATGCCCAGACAATGAATGAAAATAGACCCAGGACCATGGAGACACTGAACAAAGAAGAGTCTAGGAGTTTCCAGAGAGACAAAACACAAAAAGGTTTTGCCCAAAGGATCATGAATCCTAAATTGTGTTGGCTCCAGACTTCTTAACAACTAGAACTCAACAGAGTGATGTCTTTGGTTCTGCCAGCAAATGAATTCTAATTCAAAATGTTATCCCCCCCCCCCAAAAAAAAGTTATTCCCCAACAAGTGGCAGACTGACGTCCAGTTTTATTTCACGCACCTTTTCTCATGAAGCTGCGGGAGGCTTTGCATTAGGAAAGCAAGGAAACAGCAGTGGGGGGCTCCAGGAACCAGGGAGGTGAGGAGAATTGCCACAGTGGGGTGAAGGGCATCTGGGGGCGCAGCCACACGGTGGGCCACTGGGGGCAGGTCAGAGAATTTGAAGCGATCTTCCTAAGGAAAGGAAAGAAAACTTCAGACAATTGAGAAGGAGTTGGGAGGATGGTTTTAGTAGTAGACCTATGGACAGCCAAGCAAAATTGAAAAGCAAGGTAGTCATTAACTCGAGGGAAAACAGTGTTGGCCAGAAAGACCGTGTAGTCGCGGCACATTACGTAGCTCAGCAGTGAGAGACCTGGTCCTGAACATGTAAACACCAAATATTCTCCTAAACAAAGTTATGATGTCATAGTTACATAATTGTCGGGAGGGGACAGAGTGGGAAGTGTGCAAACCGGGCAGGTGGGGGTGGGGTGGGAATGAAGGTTCTGGATCCAGGGGTGCTGGAGAAAGAGGTGAACGCTCGTCTCCTCTCTCGGAAGTCTCAGGCTCTCCTCCAAACTGAAAAAAAAAATAAGAAATAGTGCTATAAGCCATGTTATTAAAAGTGAAAGAGATAAATATCAAAAGAATCCAAAGTGGGAAGAGGTGTGTGGGTGGGCAAGCATTGCTATTTTTCTTAATAAGTAGAAAGATTGGATTTTTTGAAAGTCTGTGCATATGTAACTTTAATCAAAATGAAAGCACTTTTGAAAGGGGATCTAATGCTTTTCTCTGGTGGCACAGCCGTTCTAGAATATTTTCTGACCTCATCTCATGATGTCATCCATCCTCCCTGCAATTCTGCGGTCCTTCTGACCCGTATCCCAGACCACTCTGACGAAAGGAGAGTGAGTGCGGGTGAGGCAGGAGGGGAAGCGCTGCTCCCTTGGGAGGCCGCTGCTGCTGGGTGGATGCTGTAGGGTCTCCTCTTTGGCGCTCCCTCCCCGCCCAGGTCACAGTAACCACCACCGAACAACAGCAACACCTAAAACAACCTGGATTCCTGCTGCCCGGTGCGCCAATGGAGACAAAACCTCCTTTCCACAGAGATGGAAATTTCCACCTGCGACCCTGGTTGCATGACCAGAGAATCACACCAACCTGAAATGAACCTAACCTGGCCTAAACTTGGCCAGGAAGATGGCTCTGATGAAAAACATCCATTTGACCCATTTTTGAAAAAAATGTATGTGATTTGGGGATTTTTCTGCCTTGGCACTTGGTCTTACCAGTGTTTAGCCGAAGTGGAGACGATTTATTATTAGCTGCGTGAAATGGTTCGAGGTAAGCTGTGTTCCTGTGCTCATTGTGGGAGACGCAGGTTAGTGAGCCCCGAGCTGCGGAGGAAGACAGTCCTAGCGAACCCCCGCTTGCTGACTATTGCTTGCAGTGTGCGTAAGCGTGCCTCCCTGTTTCAGGTCTGAGTCTGCAAGAGGAGCCATCTCATGCCTCTTCAGAATCACCTGTTGGTTGTGGGCACAGAGAGAAGGAGGAGGAGGAGGAGGGCTCCAGAAGAACCTCGGGAAGCTTCTCTCCCAGCCCAAGTTCACGCGCCGGCAGTGGAATAGACCACGTAACCATGAAGGTGGGGACCACAGTGCTAAGCCGTCTCTGCCCATGGGTTGTCTAGATTAATGGCTCCTGTTTGCTACTGTTGGTGTCCCGGGGGACAGAGCTCCCCCCATCTCCCAGCACACGAAGCCCAGTAGGTACACAAACACCTGCAGACATCGTGCACGGAAGAATGGGATGATCGCTACAGATCCCAACTATGCTTTTAATTAGTGCCTGAGTAGGATAGAGATGCTGTCATGTGCAGACATCACAGTGACACGGCTTCTCCGCCAGGCAGGACTGGGGGTGGGGGGCTGGGTGTGCGTTGAAAAGCACAGAAATGCTAATCCAGACCACACTTCGAAAAATGCTCCTTCGGAAAAACTTAAGTTCGAGGTAACATCTACCACGCGAGCCGTGGTACTCTAACATCGGATGCTCGGAACTGTGGGGGAATAATTGAGTGATGTGGTTTTTCATAAAGCCAGATGAAAAGACATAGCAATCCTAACGACCTATTTTGTGTCAGCAAGGAGTCCCCCTCGAGTTAATGCTCTGGTTGGTTACTAATGGGAACTGATGGAGGGCATCCTGTTGAAGGTAATGCTTGGGAAAGAATCATTAAGAACTCAAGACCTGGTTTGATGGAGGACCACGTTTCTGACCACAAGGTGTTTTGTTTTTGTTTTTGTTTTTTTGTACCAATTAACCTTTCTTTCTCCATTTGTTTTCCTTTACATTTTGTTTGCAGGCCATCTCTCCAGCTGCCGGTGGGCACGGTGACCGCCGCCCTCAGAACACTGCTGCTGGGTCGGGACTGTCGGAGCGCCCTGGCTCCCGCGGGGCACTGGCTGAAGACAGCCTCCTGTCTCGAGGCAGAGGTCTCGGCCCAGGCTTGCTGGCGGCCCAGCCGCAGCCCTCCCAGGAGCGAGTCTCAGGGGATCTGCAACCATGCATTTTCACAGATTCCCAAGAGCCTTCTTCCTCTGAGTCCAGAGGAAACTCTCCCCGCCAGGATGTCGCTCCCTCTGTGGCTGCCCTTTGTGCTCGTGGGGAGAAGGCAGGTCACACAGCCCTGGGAATTCACCGTGCGGAGCCACAAGACCTCAGAGCGGTGGGGGGAGCCCTGACACGAAGCTCCCCAGACAGAAAAGCTAGAGAGGAGGGCATGTCACCACCAGGCCTGCCAGGGAGGCCTTTATCCAGGCAGAGAATTTCAGGTTTGGTTTTGCTGGGGTCCGCTGGAAAAACTCATCTTGAAATACCGGCATCAGGACAAGGCTCAGCTCGTTCATACCAAGAGGACGGGGAACCCAAGATGTATTTTCCTACTGGGGGACGCTACGGGTGTGGGGAGACGATAGTCCCCTGCCCTCCCTTAGGAAATGACAGTGGGAAATGTCGAGGCTCTGGATTAACTGCTCCAAAGGATCGTGTGGTTCCTTCTAACCCAGGGCAGCCCAGAGAATCCCCTGACGCCCCTTCAAAGACTGTCAAGAGGAGGGGTCTAGAAGGACTGAGAAAGCAGACCCGAGTGGAGGTCAGTGACACCAGCAGTGACGACGAGGACCGGTTAGTGATAGAGATGTGAAGCTTCCAAGCCTGCGGCCGGAGACCAAATGCTGTCAAGCTGGCAGGACAGCTGAACTCGCTTTCACCAAGCACCTCCCCGTGAGGAAAGCCATCTGGGGGTCTTTGCAGGGCGTCCCCAGCCACTCCAGCCCCCATTCCCCCGATCCCCTTGCGGTATTCCAGGTGCCAGGCAGGGCCAAGGGAGCAATGGAGTCTGGTCTAGGGATGCCTGGCGCGCGATGACGGCACTCGCCTCCCAGCCGCGTCCTCTGCATCGGCCCCCACTGCCTCGTGCGTAAGGCGGCACTAGCCGGGGCAGCCGGACGCCTGTTTCTGTGGAAGTGAGCCCGCCCGGTCAGGTCGACCGACTTCCTCCGCCAGTAAGCTGAGGGTTTGCTTCAAGGGTGGTGAGCACACCTGGGTGGTTGGGGGAGCTTGCAGAGGAGATGGGCTATGAATGGGGCATCAAGACACAGCTGTTCTTTCTGGAAACAAAATCCAGATTCATTAAAAACTGCAGTTTGGTTAGAATAACTTGCGTCCTTAGTGAGAGTTGTAAATATACTTCAAAATGCCCATGATCTAGTAAGATGCTGATTATCTTTCAATGTTACACCAGTGGTCAGTGCTTACGTATGATCCAGTGACGAAAGCATGTCCTGCCCTTGGGCCTGGTGCCTTTTCTGTTGAGGGCTCTGAAACCCTTGGTTTTTTAGCTCTTGCAAAGGAATGTTGTGTTAAAAGTTAATAGAACAGTCTCTGTAATGAGTCATTTTTTGAGGGGGAAAAATTCACTTATTTTTCTCTGATTCTTTCTGTCATATTGTGCTCTGAGCAATTTCAATTAGAGGGTTACATTTTAGTAATCTCTACAGTTTAAATTGATGCCTGCTCATCGTGACGGGAGCCTTTTAGATTTCCTCCAGAAGCTTCAAGGATACAAAACTAATTGGAGTTTTGACGCTGTTTTACATCTCAGTAATTTTATTTTGGGGGCTTGGTGTTACTTTGCTGTCAAATTAAATCAGCCTCTGTATTGTGCAAGTCAGAAGAGTACAGATAAAATTCCCCCGTATTCCAAGCCAGTGCGCCCCTGTGCAGAAGAAAATAGCTGATCGACGTCAGCCAGCTCAGTGAGCAAGGCGTTCTTCTCCTTCCCCTTAAATGGGAGAGGAAAAACTTAGAGGTTTTCACTGCTGCATTTCAATAACATTTTATATTTGCTTTTGGTATGATTTTGTACAATTTAAAATTTATAGCCGAGCTCTTTTGGCTTAGTTTTTGATGTCATGATGTTTATATGACATCTGGTACCTTCAGAAGCAGCAGCAATGCACAGCATCTCACACACGTGAGCACAGTTAACGTGTCCTTGCCTGGGACTAAGGATGGGCAAGTTTCAAGTATTGTCAATGTGAGTTTTCCAGTTTGGGAGTTATTCATAGGAAATTTCGATGCAAGACCAGCTTCCCCTGGTGACTTAGCATATATGAGATGCACTCATAAATATTCAAGTGATTTCAAGCCCAGCCAAGTAAAACATAAGAAGGGAGGTAAAAGGATGCTAGGTATTCACTTTGTGTACTTTTTTTCCGTTGTGTACTTTTTAAACCAAACAAAAGTGATGTGATTATCTACCTTTGAATGTTCCATGCCCCTGAAATGAGAGAGGAGGTCTAGGAAAGTGGCTGAGTCTTAGAGGGAGAGTGCAGGCCTGACGGTGTCCTTACTGGGCTGGGAAATCTTGGGTAAGACACATGCCCTCTGTGCCTCAGTTTCTCCAGCTGAAAATCAGAGTTTGACCAGATGGGCTGGATGCAGCTCCGGGCTCTAGTCCTCGTCAGATGCGCTCCCTCTCCTTTACCTATGGAGGCCTGGGGGTGACCACCGTGGGGAGGGCCCCCACAAGACGTTTCAGGGGGAAGCATGGAGAATGGAAGCACGAACATCTTCAGCCAAGTATTGTCATGAAGAACGTGAGCTCAGAGAAGCTCTGTATGATTTTTTTTCCTCAGAGTTCCAGATTTTGGGGGTACAGTCATCCAGTTTATACATTTGGCTCATAATTCAGAAGTTGAAACCAAAACCAGAGCATTACCGTGTGAGGGGAAGACAACATGTCCGTGGGCTGAATTGACTACTTTGCGGACGCACTGGTTAGGGGAAGAAAACTCCCTTCCAGATACTTCTTTCCTGGTAGCTGCTGAGCTGTCAGCAAGATTGTTGCTCTAAATCAGTAAGTCACAGCTCCAAATAGCACTGACCTCCAGACGGTGGTGGAAGTTTTGTCCTTCTAAGAGCCACCATTGCTGGCTGCTACATCCCTGCCTGGATCCTGTATGGCCACGCTTTGATTCCATCTCTCTGACTCCTCGTGTGTGTCTCTTGCCAAGGCGAGGAGGTTGCCATCCCGTCAGCTGGTCAGTCAGCAGTGGGTGGCTGTGTTTACAAGGGTGCCTCACTTTATATCAGCATGAATTTGTGAAAGCTATACTGGTGGATTTTTTTTAAAAACAAAGTATTTTGAATGACTCTAGGGGAATTGGCTATTGGAAATAATCCTGAAGTATAATTTTTTTTTAAAAGAAGAATCCTTTTATAAAGCAACAAATACGCTCTGATTTTATAAATCTTAATTTTCCTGTCGGGCTTCTTAAAGAGAAATGCGGTTCCAGGGCCACATTTATCAGCAATCTACAGCCCAGTTGTGTTATTGAAAATAAAATTTCAATATTATCAATTGATAGTTGCTGCAGTTTTTACTCTTCAGGTGTGCACTGTGTAGTGGTTAAGAAAAAACAAATTTATTTTCAGAACAAGGCAAATAGGAGTTTACCGATCAGGGATTCCTCCCTCTCCCTAGGGCTGTTAATTTTATTGTACCTTCAGGTAAGGGTCTTAACCAATTGGTGCTCAGCTTCTTCCGCTCCAGGGATGCTGGCATAGACTAAAGTCAAGTGCACTTTGAATTCTTTGCTGTTCTCTCAGGGCAAGGTATACAGGTGCCATGACCCGTTATGCTCAAGGCTCACCACCTGGTTTATCTCTCCAGCTGTACCTACACCTGGCCAGACATCCCTTGTTAAAGATGCATGGAGGAAAGGGGTTTCACCTCCCCCCTTGGCAACCTGTACTGTTAAGTGACTTTTGAAGTCACATGGTGTTTAACAGACAGTGGGATCCTCTTTGTTGTAAGGCATGATGGAGGACAACTCATCCTTTCTGCTGTGTATAACCTTAGAGACTCTGGATGAAACGAAATGTCCCTTCGATTCACAACGCAAGAGAACCTGTGGCTCATTTGCCGAGAGATTAAAAAAAGATGGGTAAGGGGTGCCTGTGGATTCTAATCAAACCCTACCAGTAGCAGGATGGGTAACTGAGGGCAGGTTGCACTTTCTCCTCCTAAAATCCCTCTTCTAAGGCTCAGATGGGAAGAGTATCCTTGCGAGAATGCATTGTGACCACAGTTCTTGGCATGAAAGATGAACGAGTTGCAGCCTTATGCCAAAAAGTATTTCCTTGCATTTACATTCATTACTTAGAATGATCACATTATTCATTTTTTCCCCAGCATAGAAATTTGCATTTTGCACAAAATTTGCCTGGTGCAGCAGATTTTTATAGTTATGGAAACTGTCATCATTATTGGAATGTGCTGCTGTTCAACTCCCCAGACATAATTTAATATGGTGAGGAGAAAATGGTCTGCCCGGCTCCATGGCGATTGGATTTCTACAACTGCAGCAAACAGAACTTGTGTATTTTTCCTCACTTCAGTTGTGATTCCCAGAGTTCTCTTTGGCTTTTGAAACACTACATTTCTTGATATTTGAGCACAATTTTGTGTCTTTATCTTTCAGAACTCATTAAATATAGGTGTCAGGACCCAGAAAATCTTATGTGCTAGATTTGCACCTGTACAGTTCTCTTCATCCATGGCTTTTGTATTCATGTGGGCACATATAATTTGATGTGAAGAAGTCTAGGAACATTTGAGCATATAGCTTCACCATTGGAAGAAAAGGAGCCAGGAAAAATAGTCCATTTCTGTCACTTGGAGCCCTAGAGGATGACTCAACATCTCCTGTATGCAGTCAACTGTTCAGAACTTACTCTCTTGATTGTTCATAATCGGGAAAGCTGATTGGCCTCTTGGTTGTTTGTTGAAACTTATCTCCTCTTTATATGGTTAAATTATTTTGTTTTGATAAAAATAAAATTGAAAAGAAAAATGCATTGCGTGTTTTGTTAACATTTTAGTTAAAACTGCCACAGGCAGTAGGCTATATGAATGTGATACCAAGTATCACAAGTAGTTAACCAGACATCCTGTCCGCCATATTGGTACCCCATTCCATTCAACAAAAAATTGGGTAATTGCAAATTACCACATTTTCTTGTGCTGTTTCCATTTCCCACATGTCTCATTTGTCATTGTCTGCCATATTTTAGACTTCTTCACTTAAAAATGTGTTTTTAAATTCTTAAATGTAGCTAAGTTTTGAAGCCACATGAGGGCACTATCCACAGTGCAATAATCCAAAACTTTTCCCCTTAGAATTGATGTCTCTTGAATATTTAATATTATTCATCAATCGAAAAAAACATTCTTAATTCAAAACAGTGCCTCCTTATGAGGATAGTTCATGTATTCTTCACAAGAATAAGTAGAGTTCTTTTACATACCAATACGGTACTGGTCTTCTACATCTCTACCTCTTAAAGGCACTTGAAGTCAATGGAGACACAATGCGTTGGGAGAAAAAGGAAAATTCCATTTACAGGAATTATTCATTTACAGGAAAATTCCATTTACAAATGGAAATATGGAAGGCACAGATATACTTATTGATGGGTCTGAGATTTTTTTTTTTTTGCTGTCAAACTCTAATAGTAATAAATTAACCCATTATTTCCAAACTTCAGTCATTTGAGAATCATCTTAATGCTTTTTGCCATATGTGTCCACATATGGGTGTATTATTTACTTGTGTTTAACTCATCTTGTTTTCCACATGCTTTTATTTAAGAAAATTTTTATTGTTGAAATATAGTTGACATGCAATGTTATATTAGTTTTAGGTATATGACATATTGACTCAACAGTTTTAAACAATTCTCAATGTTAAGTGTAGTCACCATCTGTCACCACACATTATTATAATATTATTGACTGTATTCCCTATGCTGTACTTTTTATCTCTGCGAGGTACTTTCATAACTGGAAGTTTATACCTCTATATCCCCTTATTTCTCCCATCCTCCTACTCACTTCCCCTCTGGCAATCACCAGTTTGTTCTCTGGATTTTAGAGTATCTATCTGTTTTTTGTTTTTTAGATTCTGTATGTAAGTGAAATCCTATGGCGTTTGTCTTTCTATGTCTGACTTACTTCACTTAGCATTATATCCTCTAGGTTCATCTATGTTGTCACAGATGGTGAGACCTCATTCTTTTTTATGACTGAGTAATACTCCACTGTGTGTGTGTATTTCATCTTCTTTATCATCCCTGTCATAAAGAAGTGATTATTGCCCTAAATAATAATATCTGTGAAATCTCAGCCTGAATTTGATAGTTTTATTTATTTTCTGATCTGTAATAAACTAAACTATTAAAGATTATTCATCCATGTACTAGTTAAATATCATCTTTACCCTACCAGTGGTATAGCCCTCACAGTTGCAGAAGCATTGAGCGAATCTGAAAGGTACATGCATTGTTGATTTCTTTAGTTATTCTAGTTCCTGGTAAGCATAGCTCTCTCCCCATTTTTTTCTCCAAGCCAAAAGAACTGGTGACCAGAAACAGAACTGTAGGTTTATCAGATAAGTTTCATCAGTCAAACTTTATAGGTGAGTCATTAACATTCCAAGTCAAAGGATTATCACATCCTTCAGTCATAAAAGAGTAGTCACATAATGTCTTGTGATACAAGCACATTTTTTGTTGTTTTGGTGTTTGGTTGGTGGGTTGGTTGATCGGTTGTTGGCTGGTGAGTACCAGGTGATAGGAAAGTACAGTTAGGGATTCATGCACAACCACAAGGAGTATCATCACTTCTGCTTCTGCTCAAGGATCTGCTGCCATACTTCTGGATTTGAAGTAAGTGGATTTGGCTGCACCAAGAACCAGGGAGAGCAGCTTTCCAGTCTCCTGCTTGGTGACAGCCTATTGATCTTCGGGCTGTGAATGCAGAAGGACTTGCTCTATGGCGTCTAGGACCTTGGTCTCCAGCTGTGACAGACGTCTGCTTTCAGTCTCCCTCCCAGAGGCAAGTTCAACACCCTTTATGATTGAGCATTTGGTGATTTCTGCCCAGAAGTAAATGAATTGTTTTTCTGTGTAAATGCATGAGTGAATGGGTTTCTGTAAGAAACTGGTGGTTTTATATGTGTAGCATCTGGAGCGGAGTGACCCAGTGCTCTCTCTGGCCATGGTGCAGATCCGGTTGTGTTCTCTGTGTGCGTAGTATGAAACGGGATATGATTTGGCAGAAAGGCAGCCTCAACTCCCTTATAAATGAAAGGCTGCCTATCCAGGCTTGTTTTTTCTGTATGCTAGTGTTCCAGTCAGACACCTTTGCTCTAAGGATTCCTGCACACACGTAGAGGCCATGCATTGAGGACCTACCTCAGCTGGGAAATGAGATGGCCACATATATAGTCCAGGAGGGATCTCCTTGGAGCAGGGCCCATATTGTGTTCCTCTGGGTGTTCTCAGCAGCTGGAACAGTGCCCGGCTCCCAGTGAGTATTAATGCACATTTGTTAAGTAAGCAGATGAAGTGGCTCATTGCTAGTCAAAGAGAGGAAGGAAAGACTCTAAGACGAGTGATTTGGCCCAGCCCCGTTTCTCCTTATCAGAGATGAACAAAAGCATATAGCAAAGTTTCTGTCCACTGATTTCAAATGTATCAACACTTTCCCATTATCTCCTCCATCCTGTTGGTTCAACCAATACTTACTGCGTGCTCAAGTACGTAGTAGGCATATGAGAATACAGGATTGAGAAAGGCAGGGTCCGTGGAGCTTTTATTTGGGAGGAGGAAGCGTCCATTAACCAACCAGAGCGACGAATATGTAAACGATACACTATCAGACGGTGCTGAGGGAGTATTAGAGAGTATCTATCTCACCCTCCTTCAAAACATTTAATGCAAGTGAACATTTCTCTCTTACTGTCCTCAGTGAAGCAGGAGAAATCATCCTCTACAATAAGATCTACCCCACTTTGTGCCAGCCACCTTGGTTCTCCTCACATGAGGCAGAGAATGTTGGCAGAGTGATCTCATGAGTCTTGTGCTTACACGTTTCCGTACTTTCTTGGTCGCTTCAGTCAGTGTCAGTGGCATATCCTGACCCGAGCATGGTAACTTCCTGCTGATTTACAGGTACCCCAGCACTTAGGGCTGAATGCCTCCCGGATCCCACAGTAGCACCGTTTGCTACCTAATTCCCTGGGCAGAAGCCATGGAAGTCCTCTTGATGATCTCAATCCTGGATTCTTTTTCTCAGGAGAGGTTAAGCGATCACCCTTAAAAGCAGTGGCTCTCAAAAGAGGGTGATTGGACGAAAGGGGAACGTTGGGTAGTGAAGACAGTTCTGATGTCTCAGCTCGGGGTGACGGGTGCTGCGGGCGAAGGCCAGGGATGCCGCTCGACCTCCCGCGCGATGCGTCTCCCGCGGTGTGCATGGGCTGGCCCCGAACAAAAACGCCCAGTTTTTGGGAGCCTGGGGCTCAGGAGGTGAGGTTATAGTCCGCGAGAGACCCGAGGATGGCTCGCCCCTCATATGGTGGTGACACTGGGCCCCAAGTAAAGTCCAGGCTCCGTGTCCCCGGCCAGCACACTTCGCACAGCATCGCAGGTGCATGAAGACGTGCTTCCAGAGTCTGTGCCGAGGTGGCCGTCTGTCAGTTATGGTTCTGTTTACCCTGAATCTCATTTGCTTTTTCTACTCTGCATTCCACCTTGAGGAGAAAGGAGCAGGACATGGGAAGGTAATTTCGTGTGAATAGGAGTTTGAGTATTGAGTAGACATTCAGGAAATATTTCCAGATCAAAAGCTCGGATTTTACTTAGAGGGTGAATGCAGCCCAAACTCTCACACCAGAGCCAAAAGGAAGGAAAGAGAATGGATACTGATCTCGGCACAGGAAGCTTGCGGATTTGACTAAGCTGAGCCAGTTTGTTGGCTTGTGCTTTCTTCTTTTTAGGGGAAACTGAGAACCGGAGGATTTTATCCTGGCTTGAGTCAGAGTTAGCTGTGACTAAGTAGCTGTGACTAGCTCTTACACGTGGGCTTCAGCCCTGAAGTCCAACATTCTTGCCATGACACGGTCACCTTCTGCCTCTGAAATGTTCCATTGTGTTCTACCATCTTTGCTAAAAGTGCAAAGAAGAGTAATATATAAAGATTCTCTGCATCAGGGTTTGAAAATATTGATGAATTTCTGGTTAACCAGAAATGACATGGATCATTAAATTATCTGGACTGTCCCATTCCCTAAATGTTCTAGTTAATCACGGTTTGATTGTGGTTGTTTTGCAAAGACAAAACTTCTGTCCCAAGACATTTAGACTCAGAGATGTGAGCAGCGCCTATGTGGTCTTATAATTTATGCACTGAGTTGCTGTTCCGTGGGCAATATTGGCAGGGGTCACAAGCGCAGACAAAGAAGATGCTAACAGCACAAAGACATCGCCAGAAAGCCTGTGGAAGACAAACACTTCACATCTTCAATTATAAGACAACCTGATGCAGAGAGAGAATAAATTAATTTAAAAACCTCCCGCACAAAGAAAATAATGGAAAAATACATCACAAGTAGTTATCCCTTTTGTGCTAAAAACAAGCGATTTGAAGAAAATAACTGCATGGGGCTGAATGTGTTAGTCTTATTATCTTTTTCTGGTTTTAAATTCTTAGGGGAGAAACCGAGAACAAGGAAAAAAAAGAAGCTTTCATTGTTTCAACAAACATTTATTGGGTGGTTGGTATGTCGCCAGGCACCAGGCTACACTTTCTGTGACTTTTTCTACTTTTAAAATCACTTTCAATCAGGTGAAAGAAACTTCTAGATGCCTCATTGCTGGTTCCAATGGTGGTTCCAGAAAGGCCGTTTCTTCTAAGGTTTTTGCCAAAAATGTTATGGTTCAACCTAGAGGTGTAGCTAGGGAATATCACCCAGGATTTTCCCCTGGAACCTGGGATTTAGGGGTTGGTTCCTCCTAGGCTTTGGAGAGTGTCCATTTGCAAGGAGAGGTTTGTGAGAGTTTCGGATTGGCTTTCCCTGGAAGCAGACTCCGAAACAGAATTTAGTGGTGGAGGTTGGTTTGGGAGGGCCCTTGGGGTGACAGACACCTGTGTAAAGTAGCACAGGGGAGCAGAAATTCATCAGAGGGAGGGGGCTGAGCTCTAATACAAAGACAGCCCTGGCCAGCCCATGGGGTACCTTGGAGAAGGGCTGTGCCCCTAGGGGAGGCAGTTCTCTGTGGCCCAGGTGGGCCTTGGAGGGACCAGCGCTAAAGGCGGCCTGGAGACAGCACTCCAGCCCTTCACTGGAGGATTGCGGTGAGACATCACAGGGTCTACTCCAATGAGGCTCCACTCCAGGCCCATCTTCCCTCCTTCCCCTTCCTGCTTTCCTCCTTCTCTTCCTCCCTCCCTCACCCCCTCCCTACCCCTCTCCACCCCTCCCCTCTCCTTCCCTCTTCCTTTCCTTCCTTCCTTCCTCCCTTCCTCTGTTTCTTTTTCCTCCCTTCCTTCCCATCCAACAAATATGTACTGAGCATCTGCCATCTGCCCAGCACAGCCTGGTAGAGAAGATGTCATTGAACAAAATATTATATATTATTTACTTACAACTTAACAAATGCTAACAAGGGACTCTGCTAGGTGAGAAAAGAGAAAATGACCTGGGGGAACCAACAGAATCAGGGAGTCCGGGCCGAACCCAGAAGGCTGACCTGGGGTGAGGGCATTGGTGCTCCTGGTGAAGGAGCTCTGAGCTGGACGAGGGGAGGACAGGTGTGGCCCGAGGGCCGCAGGGGAGCAGGAATTAAACTGTTGGGCGAGGCGGGATCTGGGGACTCAATGGACAGAGTTAAGTAAGCAGTGCGCTTTTATCCTGAACAGTACGACCTAAAATTCCACACCATGTTTGGGGAGCTAGGAAAGTTCTTCTGGGACTGGAAAGCTGGAAATTGATCTAAAATGTGAATGGCAGCCCTGCCCAGGAAGTTTGTATTGTTTTTGAGAATGGGAGATCCCTGAGATTAAATTAGCTTCTTTCAAGGTGCCCAAGGGGGCACCTTGCAGAGCTGTGCAAAACTCCACACAGACCTATGTAGGTTTTTGTCATCCCAATGAACCTGGCCACTGTAATTTTCACAACACACCTACAAGGGATCATCTAGGCTATAAAATGAAATGCTTAAAGGGTCAGTCAACCATGGAATTTGAGAACTGCAGTCCGTAAACCTTGTAATGAAGGAGTAGGTGGCTTGAATCGCTTTGCAACTTTTGAGTTCATCTGGTTGAAAAGATGAAAGAAAAGGTCACTTTAACATCCAGAAGATTCCAGATGTCTGCCATCCGTGTGTCTTGTGGGGCTCATGGAGTAAGAAGTTTCTCTTTTGACTTAATGTAGGAGCAGAATCAAAATCAATTAGAATCTGATAAAATTCCAGAAGGGACTCATGTTTGGAGTCTGTGGCTCCCTCTCTCTGTCCCTCATTCTCTAGTCAGTCAGAGAGAATGGCAGAGAAGCATCTGAAAAACAAGCCTATTTTGGGCTTGAGGAAGAGCAGGGTGCCCTCCCCCCGCTCCCCCATCAGGGCCGCTTTATTGCCTTCAGCAGGCTGAGTCCTTATTTAACATAAAGTTTGAAAAGCTTAACCTTTTCAATTAGTAGCTGAAGTCTCCCCCATAGAGATCATCCAATTAAAAAACCAATTCCTGGGTCAGTGTAGATGAGTCGTCTTTTATTTGGCACTTACAAAAGTGGTCCACGTCAGCCAAGGAGCGCATCAGGGAAAAGCACTTCAAAATGCGCTGTCTTCAAAGTGTCGGATCCCACGTCAGGGCTGGGAGCCTGGGAGCAGAAGATGCATATTGGTCTTTAATTAAGGAAACTGTTGAGAATAAAGAATATTTAACTTCTTAAACCACCGGTGGCTTAAAGGCGGCGTGGATCCCCTGGGTCACAAAGATGGGCTTGTTGTCCCAGCTGTCCCGGTACCTGCCTTGGCCTGTGCCGCCGGCCCAAAGCTAAATGCCGCCCAGCAGGAAAGATTGGAACGGGCCCTAGACTCCTCATGCTGTGACAACTCAATTTTCACAAGTGGCCAAGAAAGTAAAGCTGCAGTCCCCTCCTGGGGACACGCCTGCCACAAAAACATGAACAGGGCCGGAGAAGTAAGAGCCCTCTGCCAGGAGAAGCCCGTAGCCACGGGAACACGCGAGGGCTGAGCACGACCAAGGATCAGAGCCCCATTGTGCAGGTTTCATCACTATTTCATCTGGGGGAGAAAGAACCTATATAGGAGGATGGCTGGAGGAAAAAAAAGCCCTACAGATTGTACTTTGATTTTATAACCAGATTGTTGGAAATTAATGACAGATTGAATAAAATAATATGCTTTGGAGCAGCAGGGAACTTAAAGGTGGAAATCTAATTGACTTCTACCCTAAATCTAGGAGCTTGGGGGGTGGAGGTGGGGGAGGCTATATTATTAATCACCACTGTGGTCACTGCTTGGTGGTTTCTTGCGCTGCGGGAGGAAATGTAGCTTTCAATTACATACATATGAATTTCAAATGACTACCTGGCGTACCAGAGAGGGGGATTCACGTGGACGGGGGGCTGCAGCCCATGTGTGTATGCATTTGAGAAGAACCACGCCACCCCATAAAACGATGCAATTAGGGTATTGAGGGTGAGCCCTGTGGGGGTGAAAAACCCCAGTCTGTAAGGGCCCCACCTTGCCAGCCCTCTGCTGAGGCACATGTTACTTTCCTTCCTGCAAAGCCCTTGCGGCGGCTCTGGCCTGAATAGATTTCAGATCTGCCTTGCATAAGAAAAACCTCTGGATGCATTCAGCCATTTTCTACCTTAAAAATCAGAGAGACAGAAGGCGGATTGTGTCTGACTTTCAGTGATATTTCAGGAGTTCACTAATGTCGAGATAAAATGAGGGACAGACAAGAAGGCTTTTCTGAATTAATATAAATTCTTTAGCCATCCAAGTTTAGAAGGCCCTCTTCTGTTAAGCTTCCGGAGTTTTCCTCTGGTATTCAAACAAAAGACAAGGTTTTTGTGGTGGGGTCCATTTTTAGTATGGATACTAGTTTCCTTTAACAAGAGTCTTTTCTTCTCTGGAGAATGGACCCCCCCAACATTCACCTGGGCTTGCTGATTTGCATAGCAAGTAGCTACTGTGAGACCACAGGCGTGAGACATCGAAGACTCAGAGATCAAGACCGGCTTGTTCCTGCTCTGGAGAAACCTGTCTCAGCCCCCGCACACGGCTGGCATGCGGTGGGCCCGGATGTGTCCCGTTGTGCTATGTAAGCCGGGAGGCTCGGTGACGGATTCACGCATTTGAGAAGCGTCTCCAGAGCGCCTACGACGTGCGGGGATGGCTGACTAGTCACTAGATAGCACAGAGGGCTGCATGAGAACAAGCTCAACGCTGGGCCGAACACCCAGTCTGTGAACTCAGACAAACCCGGGCTAGAGTCTGCCTCTGCTCTGAACCTCTGTGCCTCAGTTTCCCCTTCTCTAAAACAGGGACAGTAGGAAGCTCCACTCAGACTGATTACATTAGGTGAGCACTTGACTCATATTAGCAGTTCTGGCCTCAGGATTCCTTGACACCCTTAAATATGATGGAGAACCCTAAAGAGCTTTTGTTACAAAATCCCTATACTAGAATAGCGATCAATATTTATTGTATTATATTAACATTGATCACATGCAGAACGATTTAATTCATTTTAAAAGAGCAATAATAAACCCATTATGTATTTTTTAATGGCAACTGGTGATATTTTCCAGAGTATTTAGAGAAAAGAAGGGCATTATTCATCATTTTTGCACATCGCTTTTAATGTCAGTTGCAATGTCACACTCCATGTAATCTCTGGAGAGCTCCCCTGTGTGGTCTTAGCAGAATCTGAGTTTTGTTGTTTATTTATTTATTACTTATTTTTTTTTAAATTTTATTTATTGATTTGAAAGAGAGTTCACATGAGCGGTGATGGGGAGGGGCAGAGGGAGAGCCGACTTCTCACTGAGCACGGAGCTCAACTCAGGGCTCAAGTTTTAGAAATCCTCAGCCATCGAGGAGCTCTCGCCCACCGTGATTTAGCTGGTAGTGGGGCCAACCCACCGCACACATTCGTGGGGGACAAACGAGGCACATTCACGAGCAGGGGCAGAGGTGTCCCATCAGCCAGGTCTCACGCTTTGACCAAAAAGGCGGGTCGTTGATCAAAGGGCTTGCAGCTGGGGAGGCCCAGAGCCCTTGCAGCTCTGAGGCCAAGCAAAAGCAGAGGAATGTTTCTCACCAGCCCCCCCCCCCTTTTTTTTTAAATCCACGGACCATTTACTCTTTTTGGCTCAAAATACCCCAAAGACTTTGCAACTCACCTGTTTCCATTTGTCAGTTAAAAAGAAAAAAGATGGGGGGGGCGGGGAACAGCCACATTAGAATTCATGGGAAGAAATAAGATTGTTTTTGAGACACTGGCAACTGAATTTCTTTGTTTTATTAGCATAAGTGAATTATTAATTCAGCACAGAAAAAGCATAGATCTTTGTCATATAAAAAATCATCAATACCACAAGGGACCTTCACAACCCAGGATAATAATGATATCTTACTTACATTTGCATAATGCTTTACAATTTATGAGGCCCTATCATATACCCTGTGGATTTCACTTCGATAGCTGCGCGGAGTAGAGATTCTGCCCTGGGTGGAACTAGCGGGAGAGGACGGGGGTTTTACTTCATTACTGTTGTGCCCAAATCATGGAGAAACGCTCCAGATCCAGAGCGCTTGCCGGGTGGAGGGAGTGGGGACGAGGAAGTCATTAATAGTTAACGTTTTTTTCATTGTATTTTTAAACTCAACAAAACTTTTCAGAACTTGCTTTCCAGAACCAGGAGGTCTGGGCCCTGCTTTGGGGAGTGGTCCAGGCTGAGTTGCATTCTCCCAGTGCTAACTTGATGGAGCCTTTTGCCTTGGGGACCACCTCGTCCTGATTCTCCTGGGGGGCTTTCCTGGTTGGGAGTGCTGAAAGCCCAGCGTCCAGACCTGGGCATAGCTGCACAGCGCGGCGCCCTGCGTCTGATAGTCCCACCTAGAGGCACGCGCTCGGAACCTACCTCCACTCTCTCCTCTCTGTGGTTTTGCTCCAGGCGGCGGCTTGCTGAGACCTCAGTGTTCCACAAGGGCCCTTGGTCTTAACGGCCGGAACCGGCCTCACAGCCTGAGCCTGCAGAACCTGCTCTTCTCCTCTCCCCCTTCTTCTGCTGTGTCAGAGCAGAGAGGCCAGAGTGGGTGCTAGGAATGGGAACACCCGTTCTCTCCGGGGGAAGTCCCCTCAGTGTGGCCTTCTTCCATCCCTACAGGGGCAAAAAGGCAATGGAGGGAGGTGCTGGTTCCTTTCCCCGCTCCGTGCGACCCTGGCTCCGGCGCACGTCCTCGCTTGGCCAACCAAGCGTGTGCTCTCCGCCAGGACTCTGAGTCTTGAAGGAGACACGAAGTCTCCAGGATGATTAAAGCCTACCTGCTCGAGAACCGACATTCAGGTCGTCTCTGTCGCAAGCCCTCTGTGGCTTCTCAGCTCCCTTTGGGCTGGCCTGCTTTCGGAGCCCGATTTCCCGGTTCTGTGACCTCACCGATGTCCTTCTGATTAGTTTGTTCACGGCTTACGCTGGCTGGACTCAGCTTCTGATGTCTGCTACTTTTCCTACCGTGGTAGATCAAGAATGATAGCATTATACCTCCCCACAGACTGGCTTTATGTCGGTTTATCCCTATCCCTCCATCCATCCATCCGTTCATCCCTTTCTCTCTCTCAGTCCTCCCGTTTTTCTAGCCATCTCTTTGTCTATTAGTCCTTCCTTCTATCGATCCCCCATCCATCCCTGTATCTTTCTCTTAATTCCCCCGCCCACCCCCCCATCCTTCTAGCCATTCATCCCCGTTTACCACCCTACTCCACTCCCCTTCCCTTTGACCCCACTGACCAACATAAAAAGGTATTAATCATTTTGGTTGTATTATTTGCAAAATATGCATTATTATTTTATATGCAAAACACATATAAATACAGGTCTGAAGCGTATTGCTCAGTGGACTTCAACGTATGTCCAACCTCATATCCAGCACCTGGATCAAGGTACCGATGACCTTCAACACCCAGAAGCCTCTCCCATGCTCCTCCCCATCAATTACTGCCCCACCCTGCATCTCAAGGGAACCACTATTCTAACTTCTATTACCATAAATAAATTTAGTGGTGCATGTATTTCCAATTTATGTAAGTGATTTTGTTATATATATTGTCCTATTTCTTGATTTTTAAAATTAAGCCCTATGTTGTTAAGATCCATCCGTGTTGCTAGGGATTCACCTTACCCATCACATTTAACTCACGTATTTAACAGGATGGCCCTACCTGCCTGCCCTACCCACTCTTCCTGGTTGCCTCAACTCCCAGTGCCGACACTGTAAATGGCTCCATTGTGTTTATGCGTGGGAATGTGCTGGGTTTCTTAGTTAGCTGATACTTCAGAAGGTCAAGTTTTAACCACCCGGGGTGGGAGGATGAGGGTTTACAGGGTGACCTTTTATATATGTTATATCCTTGATGACTTTGCTGACTTTGTCAGTGTCTCCCTCCCAACAGACAAGATGTCTTTGGGAGACGTGACCATCTTTTCTAGGGGTAGAACCTTCCTCTCCTCACCCCCCGCCCCCGCCAATGGACTCACCTCCTTGTCTGAGCTACACCAAAGTGGTGCTGGTGACTGTGGTGACCCCACAGTCATTCCATGAAACCCACCCTTCTTGCCTGCCCCTCGGCAGCCCAGAAATTCTAAGCGAAGTCTTTGGAGGAAGCCACGGGGAGGGAAGCAAGAGTGCGAGGACGGTAAAGCTAGTTCGTCCACAGAATCTTCTGCTGTTTCCCACTGTGTTATGTCTCACCAGCGGCCGAGGAACATGGTGGCCCAGCTCTGGAAGACAAAACCTGCTTTCCATTTGGCTTCTGATGCATTCCATTTGTGAAAGAGTTTATGTAGGTTTGTAGATGGGGTGTTGAAGAAATGTGTTTTCGCTGTGGAAACCAACAGTTTATGGGCAAAATAGCCCAAAAGACAAAGACCTTGGAAGCACCATTCTGCCTGTGGGGCCGCCTGACCCACCCTATGGAGCAGACTTGCTGAGGACACAGTAAAGCCTCCTCATCCTGTGCAATTTTGAGAAGATCCGGAAGGTTATACTGAGGCGGATTTAGTCACTGAAGCTGATAGAAAAAGAAAATAAATGAATAAAAGAAAATAATCACTCTCCTCCGGGATGTAGCATGAAAAATATCAACATAATCCTGATTTCATAATAATTCAAACCAGATGAAGAGAACTTCATATCCAACCCCACCCCGATCGCTCTGATTTCTAATCGATTATTGTGGAAATGGCATTAACAGAGTTCAGGAAGCAGAGCAGACTAGGAAAACGTTCCCAGCTCCAAGACACACAGCCACTGGGAGGGACCAGGGAGGGTGACAGGCACAGGCTCCAGAGCTGGGCGGGATTGCAGCCAAATCTGTACTTTCTGTGTGTGTATCAGTTATGCAATTTTCGGCAAATTCCTTACTTTCCCCAAGATTCAGTTTTCTCATCCGTGAAGTGGGGGTAGGAACTGCTCCTGCTTCTCAGGGTTAAATGCACAGAAAAATTCTACATGCTGAGAGGCGCATCGGAGACCAGCACCCAGAAGGTGCTCCCTAAAGATGAGCCCTCTGCTCAGGTGGCAGCCACAGAGAATGGAGCCACGGAGGAGCCCTCGACGTCGGTCCATTTTTGCAGCAGCGACAGAGTGGGGGCAACCTCCATGCCCATCAGTAGGTCCATGTGAAATACACCATAGTACAAGCATTTGGTGGATTTTCACAGCATTGGAAAGAAGATGTGCATGGATAAGTATGACAGACAGGGAGGGGTGACCGAGTCTTAAAAGGAAAGGGTGTAACCGTGTTGATAGGATGCCTGCATTTTTGCAAGAATAAGCAAGAAGCAGCAGTGCCTTCGAGTTGAGTGTAGAAAACAATAGCGAGAGGAGCATGGCTTGGACAGTTGATGGTGATTTTCTCGGGGGGGAGGTGGCACCATAAGTAACGTAGTCATATAACGAACTGGCCAACGTGGGTGCGGTGAAGGGGAAAGGGGTGCTGACCAGAAGCCGTGCAAGCCCCCTGGAGCACCACCTAGGAGCTGACCTCCATGACGGGGAGCGCTCAGGACTCTCTGTCGCTGAAGACACAGTTTAGGTCGAGCCCACTGGGTTTGTGTTCCCTTCCTGGAGCCCGCCATTCACTGCGACCGTGATGAAGCCAGGCCTGGATGAGGGAGGCGGGGACCTCTTCTACCAGAAGCTCGAGGACAAGAGCCAGTGTTCGGGGACGCAGCCTTGCCCGCGATCATCCGGGAAAGAGGGAGTGTGGAGGCTGGGAGGGTGGAACCAGCAGGCTCTGTTGCAGTCGTCGTGCCTGCGTGTTGTGGGGGGAAATCCAGGGGCAGATCAAAAAGCCTGGAAGAAAGAGTGTCTTCCGGGAAATCCCTGCGGGGGTTGCTGGAGGCCACTGAGGACTCAGCAAAGCAGCTGGCGCTCTCTCAAGGAGAGCGGGAGGGAGGGAACGCTGGGTCTGGATCTTGAAAGGGTGCGTGTTTCCTTCCTTGCACTGTGACGAGGGAGCAGGGCTTTGAGGCGCCAGCAATGGGAATGTGCAAGAGCGCGGTGCTCCAAGATGGAAAGTTTGCTTTTCGTGATTGGAAGCAGCTGTGGGCCTTTGACTCTGTAGAGAGGCAGAAAGCTTGGTGTCTTGATGGTGTTAGAGGTTACTCCAGATGATTTCCTGCTGCCTGAGCCCTGCTGAATTGGAACTATTTTTCAACCACTGAGACATCTAAGACTTACAGAGTTTCTGAGGAGGTCTCGGAGCATCCCTCTACATCAATCTTGCAGTGGTTTTCCCTGGGAGTGCTCGAACGATCCAATTAGTGCGTGAGCCCCCAGCACCGAGACCGTGCAGACTCATTCACCGGCTTCCCCTCAGAGCGATTCGGGTTGCTCATGCTTCCAAGCAGGGAAATTATCCCCTCGAGATCTCCCCCCCACCCCATGATCTAATTCTCAGGAGCCCTGCGAGGGTTTCTGCAGTATAAACAGGAGTCGAGAGCGGGGTCTGAGAAGTTGCAAGAATGATAATCAGCTTAGGTGACAGTGATTTGTAACCCTTCTAGACAATATCCTTGCCCATCCAACTGGGGCAATTAATAGTGCCTACACTCAAGCGTTACATTTTTTTTTAGCAAGTTTTCTAATTTAAGTAATTGTTTTTCATTTTAAATTTGTTTTAGATTTACAGAAAAGCTACAGAGTGAGTAAAGAAATTCCTGCAAACCTTTCGCTCAGTTTCTCCGATTTCTAACATCTTAACATTTCCATGATGCACCTAGGACGACACTGCCCATGTTGGTGCGTTACTAGTAACTAAACTAGTATCTAAACTAAACAGATCTCAGCACTTTTCTCCCAGTTTCCCTTTGCAGGTGCCCAAGATGCAGGATACCACATGATATTTGGTTGCCATGCCTCCTCTGGGCCATGCCGGTTTCTCCGACTAATCTTGGTTTTGATGACCTTGGTAGTTGGTGGAGGACTGGCCAGGTGCTTTGTGAAGGGTCCTCCGTTTGGGTTCATCTGACGGTTTCCTCGTGATTCGGCTGCAGTGGTGGGTTTGGGGGAAGAAGACCACAGAGCTGAAGTACCCTGCACACCATCATTTACCTTGGTCACCCAGGGTCATTCTGAGGATTCAGTGACAGGCCTGTGGGAAGCTTAGGAGAAGCCCAGGCCCATAGCAGGTGCACGACGATTAGACCCAGGGATGAACTGAGCACTTGGTTATGGCGGATTTTCACTCTGTCAGGTTGGGTGTCTGTGTCACATAAAGGTGATGCAACCCCGGTTCCTGCCCTCCGGGAACCCCAAGTCTGGGGTGTGGACAGGGGCCTCCACCCCCAATCCATAACACTTTGTTCACTCTGCTTTGTTCTACTGCTTCCGAATTAGGGCTGTGGCTGCTGGCGGCTAGGGTCTGTGGGAAACCCGACTGTGAACCAGAAGAGCAGTTTCTGGCCCGGGATGAAGAGCCCAGCAGACAAAGGGACAGAGTCTGACAGAGCCGCAGCTCAGCATGTAGTGGGGACAGTGAGCCGCGGCGAGAAGGGGAAGATTCTTTTTGAACAGCTCCCAGGAGAACCTTGTGGCCAAAAGGGACACTTGCGGTGGCTCCTCTACGAACTTCCCCTGTAACCTCAGAAGAATCTCTCCAAAGTGGCCCGCTGTTGGCCTCCTTGTACGTAAAAGGGGGACCGCAGCAGTTGGCTGGCCTTTCTCCCCAGGATCTCCTCGAGCTCAGCCGATCTGCCTTGGGCACACGAAGACAGAAAGATGAAAAAGTTCCAGTCCTCCAAAAGCGCCATCTTAGAGTACCGTGAGACCCAAAGGTACGAAACACATCACAGGTATTTTTAAGTAGGAAATGCAACACAGATGTGAGGGTCTTGAATTGCAGGTTTGAAGGACCTCATCTGTCTTTTGTGGCTTTGCCCCGCGTGCCGGGGACACCGCCGCCAGGGTCATCTCTGGGCAGAAAGAGCACTGCTGTGGAGGTTTCTTGCCTCTGAGTGGCCAGCCACACAGAATGAGGGAAAGTCTCCATCTTTCGCCAGAAACAGGCAATTTTTAAATGACAAGAGTTCAGCCAAGTCACAACCTGGTGAGTGGGACTCCATGAATCTCAATCCATCCACTCTTTTCTGTTGAAAATCTTGTGGGAGATGGTTCAGTAACTTTGTTTCAAGTCTGCAAGCTTGATGGCTTTAAGAGGCATATCCAAAAATATCCCAGCACTGGTTTTCTTGGATTCTCTAGTTGTACTGAATGTCCAGCTGAACCCAAATGGGTTTTTGTTTTGGGTTGAGGTAGAAGCATTGATGGGCTTGGGTGTGATTTGCCTTTCGCTCTTTGCAGCTGTCAGAACATTTTAATCATATTGCCCTAATTGTTCAAGAACTCATGGCACTTTGGAGATCATGATTGAAGAACGGATACTGAGGAAGATAAGTTCGTTTTTTATTTTTGAGGGTGAGGGGAAGATGCTAGCTTAGCACAAGTCTCGGCCCCATCCCTTAGGATTTAGAAATGCTCCAGAACTCACCGGATACCCTCTCGGTACAGTGCTGATGGGCAAGGCTGCACAGAACAACTCGAGGGGGCGCTGTATTGCACGAGGCCTGTGTGTAAGCTTCGGTTCTGTGTAAATTACATTTATTTTCACCACTCTTTTCCAGGGAAGAGTCTAGACCCCCAGAGAGATGACAACCGGTTCTATCTGGAAGACAGCAGAAAATCAAAGGTCTGCGGGCTCCCCTCTCCTCCAGCCCCACTAACAAGAAGCAGAAGCTCTACCAGGGTCAGGCAGGTGGCCTCAAAAGGATAAAGCAGGTGTGGTGAACATTGCCCCGACGTTTGGTTTGCAGACGTGCTGGTCCGCCTAATCAGTTTGTGCGAAGGCACCCACTGCACGCAGTCATGAAAGGTTCCAACCAGAGCTTCGAGTTACCAGAGCCCGTTGTACCTGAGCGTATCTGAGTTGGGTTTTGCCTCTTATAATCTAAAGAGTTCCCAGGTTTCTGGAGGCGGAACCTGGTGTGCGAAGGAATGCTCAGTAAGCGTCCCTTGTCCGACCGACTGAGTGCTTTCATGTGCAGTCTGCTGGATTGAGATTTCCCAGCCCTGGTGTCTGGACTGGGGGGCCAGGGCTTCTTTGTAGGGGCTGCTGTGTGCCTTGGAGGGTGTCCCTGGGCTTCACCGACCCCACGCCAGTGGCCATCGTCCTTCTCCGCCAACCTGTGAAAATCTAAACTCCAGACACCGCCAGATGTCCCCCGGGGGGTGCGGGGCAAATCGCTCCCGGCTGAGAACCACCGAGACAGACACGCCTGCACTACCACGTTCTGAAGAATTCTAGAAAAAGTACCACGTGGATCGGGTGAGAACACCAAACGGTAAAATAAGAGAAGGTGAAATGAAACGAAAAACCGCGTTACTTAAGGGCTAGAAGAGGCTCCCCATTTCCAAATGCAGGTGCTGAAGACGATCCAAGCCATTTATATTCCGAAAGGTTCTGGGAGATAAATCGATGTCGCTCGCCCGAGGCGGCCCGTCACCACCGCTCACCCGCTGGTCTGTTGGGTACTCATTTAATTTCTTGCTGAACACTCCCTGTCTTGCTCAAATTTACACCCTGTCTCTGTCTTTCTCTCTCTTCATAATGAAGGGGTTTCAAGTGGGTAGAAGTTTGCTTATCATCCTAATCACGCTTATTTATTTACAATGTCAGATTCCCCTCGAGATGACAAATTTCCTTTCTGTCGAAGTCGCACAGCTGAATGTTTATAGCGGAGCCTGTAATTAATGGGGTTCTGTCACTAGAATGCATGTTTTCCTTTCCTTTGGTTTGCAGGTGTGAAAAGTCTCCGAAATGGCCTTGTAGGGCGAGGCTGCCGCACGTCAGCCCGAGGGAACTGGGCCTTGCAGGCCAGCCCGTGGCCCCCCAGCTGCTGACATCGGCCCCCGACGATGCCGTCTTCTCCCCTGTTGAATCTGGACAGCTTTGAATATTCATTATACTGCAGAATTGATCTCGGCTTATTTCAGAATTATTCTTTCCCAAAACTTATTTGGGAAAGATCAAACCCACTTGGTTTATGGAAAAGTATTTTCTCCAGAGACCCATCCATGGCCTGCTTCCCTGGGTGACTCTGGCTCCTTCTAACTGTGAAATCTCATTCTCCACTCTATTGTGATGCAGAACAAAGGCCCCGAGTCTAGGAGACCTCATCAAAGGTAAGAGGCCATACAGTCCTCAGCTGGCCTTTCCCACAATGTTTCCCAGAAAAAGTGTCAGACTTCCCAACTCTCTTGTGGAAACGCACCCACAGCAAAAACCAAACCGAGGAGTCTTAGAGTGGATGGTGATCTTCCTCAGTTTCGCCTTTAATTTCATGACCCCTGCTTTGCTGATTGATTTCTTTTTCCCCCTTAATCCCGAGACAAGTTTCCAGGGATTCCCCCCCCTTACTGCTCTCCCTCCCCAAACACACAGACTGTGGTGGCCGCGAGGTTATGTCAGGCAGTAAGAGACAATTGTATATCTCTCAATGACACAGAAGAAGGTTGAATTCAAATCAATTTAATTAGCCAATGCAGGAAAACAAAAACAAAAACAAAAAAAAA